>VXAK01012493.1:37287-63296 GCA_013399435.1 Arenaria interpres | reverse complement strand
AAAGGGAGGGGAAAGGGGTTGGGGCAGGGGGAAACCAACAAAATGAACCCCTCTAGATATTCACTGATATCTCTGCAATGGCTCTGGGAAGGAGAGCTGCAGACGGTGGCAGCCTGCGTACCGCAGCGGCAGGCGGGCTTAGGAGGAAGGGGCGGAGGTGGGCTTCTCCTCCCGGGACACGGGGATGGGCCTCTCGCTGTGGCTGGCGTCCATGTTGGTGGGGACCTTGGGGCCCGAGAAGGTCAGCATGCCGTCGTTGGACAGGGAGCAGGTGATGGCAGCCTGGTCCACGTTGGCGGGCAGGCGGTACCGGCGGTGAAATTCACGGGAGATGTAGCCGTGGTCATCCTGAGAGGCAGTGGGGAAAGGGAGGAAGGCCCGTCAGAAACTCCCTGGCATCATGCCGTGCCTCCCTCCATCCCATCCCGTGGCTCCGTCAGAGGAGGGTCCATGCTCGCCCTGGCTTTTGGTGAGGCTGTACTGCCAGTGACACTGAGCGCATCTCTGCTTTTCATCCTATTTAACAGGTTTGAAGGGGCTGGTGGCCCCACATGATGCCCCTGAAGCTGCAAGAGCAGAGCAGAGCAGCAGGGTGTGATTTTTGGCCATATTATAGGTTGGGATCTGATTTGGACGGGGGCTCTGCTGTGGCCTTCGATTTCAAAGGATGCTTGGAGAGAAAGTCTGGGGTTCTGCAAAGGTAAAAGCAATGCGTGTGTGTCTACACATGTATTTCCTTACTAGGCAGCAATGCTGTGTCAGCCAAAGTACACAGTGCTGGTCTCCTTTTTTTTTGGCCAAATGAATGAGAAATGTAATTTTTTCTTTAAGTCAGCCGTAAAAACAGCCGCTCTCTTCCTCTGGAAAAAATATCTATATTAAAAAAATACATACTGTTTCCAGGCTAGAGCTTTGTCTGGCCAAAAAAGTGTATGCAAGGAATTAAACCCCTGCTGGTATAATTCACTTTTCGACCCCCACAGATATTTCCATGACATATGTGTTAAAAGTTTCCAAGCCTGAGGCACTCAGTTGTTTTTCTTTTGGTTTGTTTGCTCTTGCTTTTCTCTCGCAGATCAGCATATGAAAACTCTGTTTTTACTAACGATTCTGGCTTATGAAAACTCAGCCATGCTTCAGTAGCGCCAGATGATGTTCTTTGTCTGGTCCAGTGTTATTAGTGAACAATGGACATCGTCATCTGACGGTTATGGAAGATGTTGATTGAAAATAAACAAAAGAGGAGTGGATTAGCTCGTTATTGTCAGATATCACGTTGGGGGTCTATGGGAAAAGGCCATACCAATAATGACAATTAATAAATAACTACTTCTTCTGATATTTTTTTTTTCCTTCAGCTGAGGACTGATGGAAAGAAAGAAAACTGAGCTTGATTCCCCAGTTGCTTCACCATCACTTCCACTTACCTGTCTTTCACTGTGCTTGCCATGGATTTCCACAAAGTCATCGATAATTTTCACACTCAGGTCTTCGGGAGAGAAGTGTTTTACATCCAGCATGATTGTAAACTTGTCCCGGTCAGACCTCACCTGAAACAAACATTGTTAGATAGTAAGACCCGAGCTCTAAGCAGGGGGGTGGTGCCAGTGTCGCGGCAGCTTAAAAGCCAGAGAAGGGGTGGTCTGGCACGGCACAGTATTCCCTCCTGTCACTACAGGCCTCATCAGGGAACTTCCTTCCCATTGTGGGGACCCAGGGACACAGGGGGGCTGCGGTAGGGGTCTGCGCCATTGCTACTGCTCCGGGGAGAGGCATCACTTCTCGCTGCTGTTCTTGTGCCGGGGACCCTTTTGCACTCAGCCATCTGGCAGATGGCATTTCATTTCAGCAGTGAAAGGGGATGGAAACTAGTGTCATGTTTTCTGATAGCATACATTCCATTCGTTCAGTGATTTAAGGTTTCTTTGTGGTCTTAGCTCTGGGAGGAAACCAGTAGGACAGGGCTAGGAAAAGCACTGGTCCCTGAGCTTCGGTCGACAGCCTCCATGGCTACACGCTCCTTCTAACACTCTGCCTTCCAAGAATTGCTCCTGGGTCCCCTGGTGTGGGCTTGCAAAAACCATTGGGCTCCTGAGGTGGAGAAGGAGGCTGGAAGAAGCTCCCTCTCACTGGAGTCCTCTCCCACACCGAGCAGCCTTTGCGGGCACATATTTTGGGAGCAGTCTGGCTCTTCCCTCGCCATATGGCCGGTGGGAGCCAGGGCAGGAAAAGCAGCCTTTTACATCTTGGAAACAATCGCTGGGAGCCCAAATGGTTTCAGTTTCTTTACAGGAAGCCTTCTGCCCACCAAGGGTTTCCCTCCATGCCCAAGAGGTCCTCCTCATCCCCTCATCCCCCAGCACAGGGCTACAGCCACCAAACCCCATCGGCTAGCTGCAGGTTGAGGGAAGTGGAGGGAAGGCATAAGGAGGGAGAAGAAGGAAAAGAAGAAGAAGCTGAAGGGCCCTTACCTCTGAAATGCCCGACTCCAGCACACTGCGGAAGAGGGACTGCCTGTAGTAAGGGCTGATAGTGGAAGAGAACAAAGGCAGGAGATCGTACTCGAAGAGACCCTCTCCAAAAAACTGGTCGAACAAACGGCTTGGAATGAGGGGTCCCAGAGCACGCTTGAACCAGGGGTGCTGGATGGTAATGTCCATGCTTGCTGCTGCTGCGACCTGTGGCTGCGAGGGGGGACAGAGATGCCTTGGCTGGACTGCGCGGTGCAGCCCCAGGGAAGCTCCCCCTATATATACCGGTCTTGCAGAATGAAGGCATTAGCGGGATTTCTCTGGAAAGACATGATCTCATGACGGAGGCAACGTGGTCAGCAGAAATGCGGAGACTGACCTGGAAACGACAGTCTGGTTGGAATCGGTGCCAGATCTGCCGGAGGGATGATGCCAGGCAGCAGGCTGTGAGACACGGGGTGCTAGTGCCCAGGGGTACTAGCAGATCCTCTACGGGACGAAGCAGGCTAAACGGGACACCCAGGTGGGCGTCTCAAGGTTGCTTGTGAATTAGGTCTGCTCTGTGGGTCTTGGTAACCCACCCTTGGCTTTGGGCGGGTTATTAGCCCTTGGCTTTACGTTAATTTGCTTCTCTTCTTGCCCCTCCTTGAAATGGAGACACAAAGTCTCTTCCAAATAAATAAAACAGCTTTTTTCCAAGCAAGAAGAAAGGGTTTGATTTGGGTTGAAGACAGGGAACCTTTTTTTGTGACTTGCTATAAAGTGTCTCTGCCACTTGAGAGGGGCCTGGCGTGGGAATCCTGGCAGGGCTGGCAGGGAAGCAGGACTAACGCATGATGCAGAGCACGAACATGGGTTTGACAAAACAGAAACTTTTAACAAACACATCCTTTGCCAAAAGAAAGAAGGAAAAATAACTTTGGTCACCGACTGTAACTGCAGTCCCAAAGCTGCTCTTGAGAGTGCCCTTGTTTTCGTTTAGGAATGTTGTGGGAGATCATTTATCTCCCAGTGTCACGACACAGATCCTGCTTAACGTGCATTTCTGGTTATGGCTCTTCTGCGTTTCTGTTTCACTTAAAGCTGCCTTCAAGGGGTCATCTGCCACCCTGGACGGACCAGGGAAGAAGCACGTGGACAGCCCAGTGTGGGAGCAGCAAGCTCTGCCAGAGAGCTGAAGCGGCTGGGTGGCAAATGGGCAGTGAGGCTGCCCAGCTCCACAGCAAGGCTCAGCATGAGGCTGTGGTGACAGCTGAAACCCCATTTCCACCCAAGCCAGCTGCATCCTAAGGGCCTTCAGGACAGCAGAAGCACCTACATCAGGATTCTTGTGCGTCTCAACACCTTTCGCAGTCAGCAGAGAGTGAGGGAGAGAGAGAAGAAAGCACGTCCAAAAGGCACTTCAGAGCTGAGGGGCTGAATCATCCTCTCCTGCTGCCAGGGACTAAAGAAACTGAGGGCAGCCAAGATCCTGGCATCAGTGCTTTGGGACAAATGGGATCAATCCGGGCCAGAGGAGCTAAATTCAGAAAAGAGTTGAGGCAAAGTGGCATTCAGTTGAGCATCGCCTGGCATCTAGGTGCCACATGGTCTTGGAAAGTCCTTGGCTTTGACTCCCACACATGATCCATCCCCACGCAGTGCCTGGAGGCTGGCAATGAAAAGTGGGAAGCAGAAGATACCATTATAGAGGGTTTCCTTCATGGAAAGCAAAAAATTGAGCAGAAAAACACCCCAAAAGGCAGTAGAGACCACTAAGAAGACAGACAAGAGTTTAGGTTCAAATTTACCCAGTTCCATCAAGAAAAGGCCCTGTGATCTGGCCATGACTCTCAGGCATGAAAGCTTTTCTAAAATCAGGTGCCAAAATGAGATCAATTCTTCCTCAAGACATGGAAGAAAAATACACGACAGACAGACCTAACCCCCATTCAGTCCCATTGTCTCAAATCTGTTGTTTTGCTTGCGAAAATGAAGAGAAAGCAGTTATAAAGCTCTAACAAGATTTTTCTTCAAGAGCTCTATGAGATTTGAGTCTTTGCCCCAGGAGAGAAGAAAATCTCTCCTCAGCAACCCAGGGAAGTAGTTGAGGCACCATCCCTGGAGGTGGTTAAAAGACAGGCTGACATAGTGCTCAGTAACATGGTTTAGTGATGGGTTGTTGCTTTTTTTTTTAATCAGAGTTAGGTTGATGGTTGGACTAGATGATCTTGAAGGTCCCTTCAAACCTAGGTGATTCTATGTTTCCATGATTCTGGACCAGCATTTTCATAGCTCTCCCTAGAATTAATCATATCCATTTTGCCTTTGGCAGACATTTTGTCTTTTATGGGCAAAATACTTCATTTACAGAAATTTTTTCTGATACAGACTTCACACTGTCTGCATGCCTCTGGGCAAAAGTCTCCTGAAACTCATCACATCTAACTTCTCATGATTTAAAACTTGATTGTCCAGTGCAAATAAGTTGTCCAGGCTCCCTGTCCAGTGTGTGGAGACAGATGCCTCCAGATGGCTCACATAATAACGTAGGTAGCTAGGAAAGCTGAAATCAGACACCTTTCAGCAGTGCCTAGATCTCAACTGACTAACCAGGGAGCCCAGACAGCTGCCTTCAGGGAGACAACTCTAATGCTAACCTCCTTCTGGACGAGCAGAGCTGGTGAGATGAATCCCGTTCAGTGTGATTTGTGCCTCCTCTCAGAAGGAAACTGTACCTGGGAATGTCAAGAGGGAAATAGCAAAGAGGGAAACGGCAGCTAATGAACTCCACTGGCACTGGATTAAATAAAGAATTAGGTATGAGAGGAGAAAGCAACCACTTTGCACCAGTTCAAGGGACCATGGACTTCTCACAGGATGCACAGCAGTGGTGCATCATTATCACCTATTGAGCAAAAGCAGTGAGATTTTCTGGCATTCCTGTAAAAGGAAGAAAAACTAGTGCATATCCTCACGAGCACACCCAAAAGCAATGCACCAAAGGGAGTTGGACTAGGTGATCTCTATGGTCCCTTCCAACTCTAAAAAATTCAGTGAAATTCAGTGAAAGGTGAGTTTTCCCAAAGCCTCAGTGCAAATTTAGAATGCGAGTCCAACTCAGAAGATTTTCCAGTAGGATCTGCCGTTCAGCTTACTTTTGAAAGAATCCCTTCGAAAGCTATCAATCATGCATAATTGCCAGCACATGAGACATTTAGTAAAGGATGTTGCCCAGGACAAGCTGCAGAAATCCTAGATCATGTTTCTGAGCAAAGCAAACATCAGTGATCAAGCACTAAATATAACTGCTTGTATTTAGCTGCTATTAATTTGTTTCCAGGACTGACTCTCACCTGCTGATTTCCAGGTGAGTCCAGAGCTGTTTCCAACCACTATGTCAAGCTCTGTACAAGCCCAACGTAAAGAAAAAAACAAGTATTTAAGCGGAGCAGTGACTGGTCAGGTGTAACTGAGGAGGGTTTGTATGTGATACTGAAGCGCTAATATAATTTGGATTACTCTCTCCAGCTGCCGTGTTGCAGCAGCCAAGAAAGGCAACCTCTCTGCTCTGATCTACATGTTGTTTCCAGTTAACTGGTCTCTGTTAACCTGCAGAGGATGCAACTCTTCAGATAGCTCTTACAGAAAACGGAAATGAGTTCCAGTACTTTCTCTTGAATAGACCTGTCAACCCAAAAAGGTACAACTGTACTCATTTAGATGGTCCTCTGCATTTAGATGTAAGCTGTTTAGTGACAATATAAGGGAGTGAATAATCTCTGTCAATATTCAATGATAAAATTGTTGCAGCATGCCCATCAGACTAGGTTTTCCCTTTGGAGTAACGTTTCTATAAGGTACAAAAAGGAGTTCATGGCAGCCACACAGAGCTGGGGCAGGTAATAATGAGATTTTGTTGCAAGTTTTCTTCCTCCCAGTCTTTCAGTGATGGGCAATACTACATGAGGTGTGTGAGGGAGCTGGTGAGTGGGAAAAAATGACCATGCTTTTCTTAATCTTACATAGACCTAGCTGTGGAAAGGATGCAAGAAGTCCACAGAAGTCAGTATGCAAGCAGACAAACTAAGAGGGCAGGCTCACAAGGGAGCCAGCATTATCAGTTTTTGGCTCATACACTGCTAAGCACTTACTAAATGCTCACCCTAGAAATGAACAGAGAGCACTTATTTCCTTCTTTTTAAGGGAAGAGACCTTTCTTTAGAAGACTGCTGTTCTTCAAACAAGTGCTTGCCACTCAGGGCAGTGCCAAACCTTTCTACCGTGTCTGACCTGGAATGCATCTGATGGAGGAGGGAGTAATTTATTCTAACTGATTCTAACTGCAGCTAGACTCATTTTCCTCTGCCCTCAACCCCCACCAAATACCACGTAAAGCACTAAAGTAGTGGTTTCAGCCAAGTTTTGAATGCTGTTGATATCTTGCTAAATTTTGTAATGGATGGGAGGAGGCGAGGCCATGTTATCAACGCAATTTGCACACCTTGCTTAAGCATGGTTGGGGCTGCAGGGCTAACGCACTGGGAGGGCTGACATGAGAGAAAACAGATATTATACATTTTTTTATTAGATGAATAAGTGTTTCTTCTTAAAAGCAAAGAGAACGCTTGAAAACCCTTCTTTGAGGATAGTTCATAGCAAGAAAGAAGGCAGTTAGTGGGAGGGTTGCTGCATGCTGAGCACCTTTGAAAATCAAGCCTTATATTAAGAAGTTTAAATATAGATCCAGAAGCCTAACTTTCAGCAAGTGTATTTAAAAAAAAAAAAAAAAAATCAAAACCTTGTCTTGCTTTTCTTTTAAAGAGATCAGCGTGACCCTAGAGAACTCTGCAAATTCCCATGCCTCCCAAAGAGCCATCAGCTGCCCAACTGGGAGAAGGTGAGCAACCCCCAGCCCTCCAGCCACTTGACTTAAAGAGCCAGGAACTAAGACTGTCCTGGTGTAAGTCATAATAGCTCTCCCTTCCCTCACCTCTGCAACTCTTGCTTAATGAATGGTAAACCCCTGTATCACAAGTTTTCTTCCAGGTGGTTCTTGCTCGCAACAGTTTTTGTCCCACAGGGATTGTGGTTGCAAAGCTGCTGAGCACAGGAGTCAGGGAGAGAGTGATCACAGAGGGGACAAGTTGTGGAGGTGACATTTCTAGTTTCCTACCTAAAAAAAAATCTTTGTCCCACTGTCGTTAAGGTACAATGCTCTGTGTTATTGCTGGCTTTTGGGATTCTTTTTCCTCTCCAACATCTCCTTCCTTTTAAGGGATGGGGCAATTTTTATTTCCTGGTTTATAGTGATCCACAGTCAGATTTACTATTCAGCTGTATACTGGAAAAGTTAAATATCGACTCCCCTCATAAAAAGACTGATATTTATTTTATCTAAAGAATTTATATAATACCAACAGTCTGCCTTGGTGCAGCCAAAGCGGCTTAAAAAATTACTAGCAATCCCTTTTTTCCACCTCAGAGCCCACATCCTAAACACTGAACAAATCCCATCAGTGTTTAGGGCACATAACATCATTGTTGTCAAATCAATGGTGAATTTACGTGCTGTTAATCCTTGGCATTTATTCAAACAAGCTCAGCAAGTTTTCGCAGCACAATGCATTTTATGTTTTCATCAATGGATTTACATAGGGAATGAGAGATGCTCTCTTTGCTTCCCAGTCTGCAGCAGCACATCCAGAGAGTGGGAGATGCGAACAGAGCATCCAGCACGCCCAGAGAGCAGGAGAACTGGAACGGGAGCAGGTTTGGAAATTTACAGCTGCTAAGCAATGATGCTTCTCTCCATCTGTAGAGCACTTTCCAGAGGAGGTAAGTATCACCACGGTGACTGGGAACAACAAGTAAAATGACTTCTCACCCAGAAAGGCAGAGATACAATTTGAGCCCTTTTCACACCGCTAGTCTTTTCCGTGAATAAAACCACCTCTCTCGCAACTCCACAGAGCTTGCGGCTGAGAGACCCTCTGCCTTGCAACCAGATCTCATCTCTGTGAGCTTTCCATGGCCCCTCTTCCTGCAGTATAAAATATTCCCTTTGCTCTGGAAATTACACCCATTTTTCAGCACGGAGAATTTGAGAGTGTAGAGTTGTTTTGTGACGTGATGTTTACTCATCTAAAGCAAAAAAGTATGGTAAGGGATAAAACAGCTTAGGAGGAATTAGAACCTTAATGATTTTTCATAGGAAAGGAGAAATTAGGTCCATTCTTTTTTCGTATTAACCTCTACCATCAACTAATTAACTAATTAAATAAATAAATACGATGTATCTTCAGATTATTATTAAAAAAAAATCACAACTTGCTGTGTGGTTCTTTCGTTTTATAGAATTTTTTTTCTTCCAGTGTTCTTGACAGTTTAGATGTGAGCTGCTTCCACACGGTCAACATGAGCATTCCTGCATTGAGCAGATCATCCTACAGAGCCTGTATCAGAGCAATCCTATAGATTTTTTTCTCCAAAGGATCAACACCCAACCCCTGTACTGGGAAGGTATGGCGTGCAGGGAAGAACAGGGATATCCCAGGGAATGCTCCACCATGGATATTCACTCAGCAAATAGGCAATGTGGAAGGCTTGGGAAGCAGACGAGACTAGAGGCAATGTCTGGAGAGGGGGAAAAGAGACTGCAGGAGGAGTTAGCCAGGAAGAAATATGGCTTTATCTGCTGGTCCAGGGAAAGAGGGAAACTAAACAAGTGGTGCTGATGTAGTAGGGAAGGAGAGGCAGAAGAAGGACATCTGTAAGAGAACTGGAAGAGAAGAGATGATATCATGGAAGGAGGGTGGTTTGTCCAAGACATTTGTAAAGGGTGTTTTGCAAGCCCTGCACCCTCTTGGTAATCCTGCAGTGAACCACACAGTCCTGGTTTAAGTCTGCCTCTCCTTGTCTGAGCAGGGTTTGAAGGGAAAACAGTAGACACCAAAGGTAGATGTCACTGCATGAACTGTTAAACCACCTGGGAAATCTCCAAATATTGCCTCATCACAGGTGACGCTGCAGTAGTTTAGTGCTCAGGTGTAAACTGGCACTGGGAATTGAGCTGTTTGTTGGTGCTAGAGGGACCATGGAGATGGCTCACTGAGACAGGAGGTGGGCAGGGCAAGAAGGCAGTATCAGATCTAAAACAGGCACGGATGAAAGGGTGTTTGGGCAGGCAAGTTGTCTAATCGATTCAGGTTAGAGAGTGAGGGGCATCAAGAGACCTATTGGTACTATAGAGGCTGAAGCCAACAAGATTCTCCACCAGGTACTGTGTGTAGATAGGCTACCTGCATAATTAGCTTATTTAAAGTTAAACTATATAACCTACTGCAATTGCACAATACAAACAGCATCCAGATTCTACTGCAGGGAGCACATTCTTTAGCACACAACCCCACGGGTGAACCTCTTTGAACCTCCACGGGGTTCAGAAGTACCTGTGAGGCGCCACAGGACCCGCAAACCTCCCTGTGCTGAGGAGAAACACAAAATAATCACAGCTTCCATCTGGCTCAAAGGGATCCACTCTGTTCATCCAGCAGCCTAACAGAGGGCAAAAAAAGCTAGCACTTGATGGGATAATGATCCCCGTCCCTTACGCCTGGATGCCAGATGAGTCTGTTACGGTGGCAGCTGTCTGGAGAATTTATTTTTACAGTAGCTCGTTGATGGGAACCTTCAAAAAAACAAAACAAAACAAAACAAAAAAAATCACTTGGCAGAGAAAGGCTCGAGTGAACCGTTTGTCTAAGCTGCTCCCAAATCCTCTTGCCGGGCTTATGTGCACTCATGTGAGGATGAGCATTAGTACCAGAGGGTGGTGGAGGTTAGCAGCAAAAAGATTAGCGCGACGATAGGCCGGCCAACAAGATGCTGAGACCCGCTCTGCCTGCGTCAGCGTGGGCGCGCACCCACGACGCCAGGGCCCCCTCTCAGCAGCTCCTCTCAGCTGTTACACACCCCAGGTTTATGGCTGCTTTGCATCACCGGAGGAGGGGAAGGAGTTGGTAGGAGCCAGCCACCCCCCCCCAGCAATGTTCTCTTACCATCTTGCAAGGTAAATAGAGCACACAGGCTGGGGACTGGAGCACACTCCTGGGGAGAAGACTGCAAGCTAAGGGATAATCAAGCTGAAGAGCATCACATTTCCCAGACTTTAACCCATAGGAAACTGTTACGCTCAAGCACAGCAGATGGGATGAGACTTCGGATAGTTGATGCAGCACCAATGACCATGGCTCTGCTGTGTATAATTAAGGTTAAATGATAAAGATTGCCACAGCATCTCCAGTCAAAAACAACCCCTCTTTTCCCTTTCTTTTCTTTTTTATCCCCAGATGCTTTGTGCATTTTGTCAAAAGGCCGGGCAGCCAAATACAGTGAGGGGAAACAAGAAAACAGAAAAATCCCCCCTGCAGCTGTTGAGTAAAAGAAATAAAGGAATTTTGTATGTTACAGCTGGGAAGAACAGTGCAGAGGATGGGAGTTGCAGCTGTGGGTGCAATAATAGGAGGAAAATTTAGAGCAATCATTTTTAAATGCAGGGCCTCAAATCTAAATTCCCAGCATACAAACACAAAAGTCTTCATATAACATTTCTCATTTACAAGGATGACACAATGACCTGCAGATCACAGAGGAACTTTTCAGTGACCCACTGAGGATGCTTTCAGTTATAAAGGTTTAAGTAATGCACTTTCTGAGCTGCTGTGGATGGAAAAGAGCAGTTCTGAAGGCTTCAGAGAGCATTCAGGCAGATGAGCAAATAAAACTTTGCACTAAGTAATACTGCCCAACGCTCGGTGCTCTTTCTCCACCTACTGCACGCCAAGAGGAATGCTCCACAGCCTCACTGAGCTACCTGAGAAGTGACCCTCTTCTAGTGCTATCCACTGTTTTGCCACTGACTGAGCACCTCCAACCTTCCTTTCTCACTCCGAAGCCTTGTCCAGCTCTCCCCTCTGACTCCCCAGTTCTACCCTCTGGGATACCTCTGTGTATTGCTGTGCTGGTGAGCGATTGTACCTTGCGTCAATGCTGTTCTGTCTTCCTCTGGGCCACAGGCTTTCTGTTCCACGGTACCTAGAGGAGTTGTCACCTCCAAAGAGCTGCTCGGTCCTCACAACACCCCAGAAAAAAGCAGTCCATCATCCTCTGAAGGGCATGAAGATTTGACTGCTTTTGTGGCCCTGCTGTGGCCATCCCCTTTCTGTGTCCCAGCCTGTGTTGGAAGCTGGCTCCTGCCCCAGGGATCATCTGAGGGTAAGAGGGATGCGAGAAAGAGGGCAGACACTAAATCTTCCCTGTGGTAACAAAATGTGGTCCATCAGCTCTGCTCTTCTCTAAGATGGGCAGTACTTCCCAGCTGGGAAGGTCTTACTTGCAAGGAGACATTCAGATATTGGTACTAATTACCCTGGGAGGGGAAAAAAGGGAACTAGATGCGACCACAGTATCTATGGTACTGGACCTGCTTACTGCCCCCTGTGCTCCCTGCAGAAGGGGTGTAAAGAAAGCATTCACAGAGGGTAAAGGGATGTTTCCCAATGGGAAAGCATTCCCAAGAGCCTCACAACTCAGCCTGGCACACAGCACCCTTCCCCCTGCTCTTCCATAACACCAGCCATCACGCCAGTCCTTGTGCATTCTGCTCCTCCTCTCTTGTGCTACCTTCCTTTGGAATTTGAGGTTTCTTTTTTTTTCTGAAGACAAGAGTTTCAAGAGGCTGCAACTGTGAATGAGACAGTACTTCAGCCACTGTGCACTGCTGTGGCTGTGTCACTTAATTTCAACCCCCTGCCCTGATCCAGGGGGTTGGATTATCTCGACCTGCAAGGATCCAGTTTGGTTGAAGAAGTAAACAACCAGCAAAGAGAATACCTGCTGTAATCAATAAAAGCATGAAAAAATATTGGAGTATATCTTTGAGAAAACGAGGGCAGCCTTCCTGAAAACTTCTCCCCTCCCTCTGGGATTCTGAGAGCCTGAGATTTTCAGGCCATGTAAGTAAAAGTGCAGCTCTTGTAACACCATGTAATAAATGTCTTCATAAAAAGCAGAAGAGATGTTGCCCTGCAAAAAAAAAAAAAAAAAAAAGGCCTTCTTCAATAACCCTTGTTATTGCAAGGGTTTTGACATGGCTGCTCCATGGCTTACCACAGCTGGCAAGTGCTTTTTATCTCCATAAACTGTAGCACAGGCAATTTTTCCAGTGTGTTCACAGCATATCAGAAGCGAAGTGCAGTCTTCGGTTGAGATCACAATATGCTCTACATCCATTTAGCGTCTATTCCCATAGGTTGCCATACTGCAGAGTTGGCTTTTCCTTTACAAAGCACTCAAGCAAAACATGCTCTGGGGTCTGACAATTTGCGCAACTCTGGAAGGGGTTGAGCAGGGTCGTTTTTACCATCCCAGTTGCATGTAAAAGACTTTTTTTGAACCTCTGAAGAGCACCAACACCCAAACTGCTTACAGGATGACCTGACTTAGTCAGGAATCTCATCTATCCCATAAGCCTGTCCCCATAAGGGACAGACATAGGTGTTCATTTTCAAATGAGTTTAGCTTTCATTTTCACCCTTAAACCAGGTTCTGATTTTCAAAGTGGTTGTCTTCCAGCTCATTCTGGGCCACAGACAACTAGATTTTCCTAAGTAGTCCCCAGGCAATGTGCCATATTCTTCTAATACCTGGCCTATGGCACAGATAAGCAAGAGGAGGGAAGTGGTGTTATCAGTCAAACAAAAGAAGGTGCAAAGGGCAGAGCTGAGGTTTCACAGGTGCTACTGCCTAGTTTCACACCTCTTTAGCTTACTATCCCCTAGACAAGAGTAGTCTTTGGAGGTAAGCACTGGTTTTAACTTGCCCCTGCATGCTTAAATCTCAAGTTGAGTGCATTTCCCTGGCCCAAATACCCAAAGCTAAACCCTTCCAACTGCGAAAGGAAGCTCAACTCCCAAGCAAAGCCATGTTATGTGACCCTCAGTCTAAAGACCCTACATTGTGCAAAATCCAGAGCCGAACTGTGTAGCTGGAGCCCTCCTCAAGGGCTCCTCCCAAATATGGCATCTCCTGACCTTTGCACCAAGTCCTTCACTAGCTCAGAAGTGTCACACACACCCTGGGCTACATCCAGCATCACGCCTTTGCATGAGGGGGACAGAGACGGGAGGGGACCTCACTGCAGCCCATCACCTCTTTGTGGCAGCGCCGGACTTCTCTCTGCAGGCAAGGAATGCACTTTTAGGGCAATGCCCCGGGGACTCGGTGCTGGAAGAGGGACTATAGCACCATCAGCTCCCTAATCAGAGAAGCGATATTTGCAAGCCTGCTTCACCCCAACCCAGTGAGAGATGCTCTAGATGGCACTCTGTGCTCCACTGGTCGCAGTTAGCAATAGACTGAGGATGGGGAATCACCAGGAAAGATACATTGAGCAGCAATTTCTTTTTCTTCCCCAACCTTTAGCTGGACTGTAGGAGTGCTCAGGACCAGACACACAGTATCTACCACATCAAAACAGAGTGGAGCATGACAGCTGTATGATTGGACCTTGTTAATCCAGCTATTTAGTAGAATGTGTAAGTCCATAGCAGCTGTTAATGAGCCTGCATCAATATACCTGCTCAATAGCCAAGCACTGCTAACAGGACATTTTTTGCAGCTGTGACTTTAAAACCACTTCTGGTCTAGAAACACAGCAGAGCAAAATTCCCATGACATTCCAGTGAAGACAACTGCTTAGGAAAGCAGTTTATATGGGGAAAATAACAAGCAGGCTCTTTTGTAGGCATTGGCATTCTGATTGAAGCGCCATGTATCTTGCCTTAGGGTGCTCATTGTAGCTGCGGATTTGTTGAGAGAGACAAAGGGCAGAGGGAGCATGTGTGGAAAAGCGCACACAAACAGGCTTGCATGGGTATCTGCTGCCATTCACCCACTGCAAAGATGAAAGTGGTCCCTTTTAATGACTGTTAGAAAGGTAGACCAGCAATCCCTCTTGATCTCCTGGAGATGCCGCCCTCAATATCCATTTCAAGGTGATGAATGCCCTGATTAGACGCCACAAATGCCACTTGCTTCAAAAGAACTTTTTTCACACTGTTCTTTCTAAAAACTGTAGCAAGTATGTGCACTTCTTGGGACAACAATTCAGCCATTTTTCAAACAATTCCAAGTGTCCAATGTCAGGTTGGGTTACAGCCAGCCATTTTCAACCTCTGGATAATAACCTCTTCCTTAGAGGTGTGTCAGACCCACAGAGGGGTCCCAGGTAGAGCCAAGGTGGAGCCTGGGAGCCCGTTCTTGCAGGCTCCCTCCAATCTAAGGGCATCTTCAAGTATAAGCAGTAATTTTATGTTTATGTTTTGTTAAGGAAAGTAAAGAAATACCATTCAGGCCTTATTTATTTTTTTTGTGGTAGGGGAGACCTGAAAAATCGCTGTGACCTGTGAGACCAGCTCACTGAGACCACAATGCTATGGCTGTAAAAGTCTCCTGACTGTTGCAGTGTCCTCCCGGCCCATCTTTGCAGTCTCTCTGAGATCGGGCTGGAGAGTATCTGCTGGGGGGGAGCTGTGGTGAGGGACCCCAGGTCCCTCTGCAGCTGCCAGCCCACTGCCAGCAGCTGCCCGGGCTCCTCCACCAGGTCCACAGGGAGGCTTTAGTAGTTCAATACAACAAGAGGCAATATGGGCCAGAAAACTGAAATCAGCAGCGTAAATCTGAGCCTAATGAGTGCCAGGGGCTAAAGGAAAGCTGTTCCAAGTGACAGGAGGTGCAGTGGAAAAAACCTTTCAGTGGCATCAGTGAAGGGACAGGGGAGCCTCTTTAATTTAGGATCTGCTAAATGTCTGAGTAGCCTCATGCCAGTTGCCAGGCTGCTGACCTAGTTCAGCTGCCCTGTTCTAGCAGAGCTAAGGATCCCTCTTCATGACACTGTCACCTTCCAGCTCTCTCACTACCTCACCAACAAAGTTAGCAGGAACTAATGCCCCTGCTGAGGTTGTTTTAAATAGATTTTCATCTTGTGAGAAAATAGTTGTCTAGACATGTCTCCAGCATTCGGTATCGCTCAGCTCTGAAAACTAACTCTAAAACTGGGCTTCTGGGAAACTCCCTTTGCCTTTGCTAATCCAGATGAGGAAAGTAGGTCCTTTCCAAGACCCTCGTTGTGCTACACCCAAAGGACATTTCAACAGCTATCTAGTGTTGTGTAGGTTTTCTGCAGCAGATTTCCACCCCTAGTGCTACTTACTGAACTAACTTATTTCAGCTACAGCTACTTTACAGTGCTAAAACTAGCACTGTAAATACTATCGATCTTGGCCCCTGCCCTGAAAAAAACAGTTCTGCTGGATGTTGTGAACATTTATTTCTTGCTAAGCTCCAAGGAAATGCTTTAAGATTGCAAATAACTTAGCATTAACAATACTGACCTTTTTTTTTTGCTAAGCCTCACCAGTTCCTTAGTCAGGTGGTAGCAAAGAAGTCTGTTGTCGCAGTTACTGTCCTGAAATTCAGGGCTAAAACAACAAGGAGAAGAATTCACACGAGGCAACGCAGCTCTTCAGCTGCGTCAAAGCCAGCAGCTTTGATGCTTGTGCTTTCACAGGACTGATTAAACAGATCGATTAGATCTGCATCAGCCATTCCGCAAGTCGTAATTGGAAAATAATATTTTCACAGGATTAGAGCTTCTTGCTTTGAAAATAAGCAGCTTGGGTTTGGGTAAAATTTTCCAAGGCACCCGTGGGATGCTGAGAGCAGAGCCTGATTTCAGCATGGGTCAGCAGAGCCATGGCAGCTTACCTGGCCTCTGAAAGGCAATGGTGGCAGTGGAGAAATGACAGCCTGGGCTTGAGCTGCACGTCACGCTCCCGCTCAGAGCCTGCTTGCTGGCAATGGCTTTTGCAGGGTGAACCTCTTTTCCTGTGGTAACTAAGGCTCTCTGACAAAGGCCAGAATCACAGTCCCACGTGCCATCACGTTATGTACCTGTGCACTCACACTGGACAGAGACAGCCTGACTGGGGCAGCCCCCACCTCTTGCTGAGGTCAGGGAAGGGTTTGTGCGAGGGTAGGATGAACACACCACAGCAGGGATTACCTGGAGGGTGCAGCTGTGTAGGGCAGAGCGAACCCCTGGGAGCTGAGCAAAACTCCATGGCAAAACGGCAGCCTGCAGCCTTGCCCAGCTCTGGGGAAGCGAGAGGGGTTGCAAGCAGGGTCCATTGCGTTCCACTGGCCTCCAGACAGGCTGCCTGCTGCCCCAGGACTCTGCAGGCAGCCAGGAAAGCAGAGCTCACAAGCCAGAGGCTCTTTAAACCAGGTGCACTGCACAAGGCAAGGGGCTCCTGGTTTCCTCCCATGAGCTCCTGAGATGTCATGTACCCATCCCTTCTCGGGGCCTCTGTGCAACCGTCCCAACCCTCTTTCTAGACCAGTAGTTTCCTCAGAGATGTCACCTCACAACTCCAGATGGTCTGGCAACACTTTGCTAAGTGCTCCCATGTTTATATAGGGTCAGGCAGCCTTTCCCAAGTTATTCTTCCCTCCCCCAAAGTGGATCCCATGTTTGTGTCTCCCCAAGATCTCCACATCTCTCAGATGATACATCAGGCTCCCCTAGCATCACCTAGCACTTATGTACGAAGGCAAATGGAGGCAGCACAACCTTCAGTGCCTTGTTTCACACACCAGCAGAGAACCAGGACCATAACCTCCCCGCCATGTGCCGGGCATTGCCAGGGGGCTCCCTGCTGCTCAGAGAGGGTCCCAGGGGAGGACAGGGCAGCAGCACCCACGTTGCAGCTGCATCGGGGAAAGGTCATGCCACAGAACAGGGAGAAATAGACTCCAAAGGAGCAAATTGCATACTTCATGTGGGAATACCGGGGCAGCCCAGGTCCCCTGTCCAGGCTGCTGGGGCTCACAGGAGGGGAGCCTGGGACCACCAGCTCATTGAAGTGACTCTTCTGCGTCTGGAATGCAGGGGTCACTCACCACCCTGCACTGGGCCATGCGACCTGCTCTGCCCTGCACCCCCTTGACACCCATCCTGAGCACCTCATGCTGTTAAATGGGTCGTGGTGGGAAACGCTGCCCTGGATTACGTCCAGCTCAAGTTCTGCCAAGGCTTTGTGGTGCTGCGTTGGGTGAGCCCTTCTAGATGAAGGCCACCGGAGGGAGCCCCAGCAAAGGAAATGAAGGCTCACAGGAGTTTCTGCATCCATCATTTAGAGCAGTGGCTTTCAGCCGGTCATCCCTAGGCTCCTCCATGTCAGGGGATTATTTTGCGGGGGATTCATGGAAAGCAAACCAAGAACAGCACATCTTTTATCAGGAGGTGCCCATCACTGCATGTCAGTCCGCCTCTTTACTAGACCACAGGGCATGGTGATGGAGAAAAGCTCTAGAGCACCCATTGAGTACGTGCCACAGGGTAATGGGAACGTCTCGTTCAGCTGTGCTTCTTACCTACATTTGGCCCAGGAGAACTCCCGTCGGCTTTGGTGGGAGGTTTGTCTGACACAGGGAAGCAGCAAGAAGCTTGTTGTAGGTGTATTGAGCCTTGCCTTTCTGTAGGCTGTTCACTGGGCTCTTTCTAAACAGAACATCTTCTATAAATGTATTTCAGGATATATCTGGCACGTTCCTTTTTTTTTTTTGTGAGTGTGGAGTTGTGAGACGAGTTCAGCTGCAGACAGCAAAGGGAACGTACAGGAGGTTCTCTCTCCCCCCCCCACCTACAACAGCTTGCTCTGATATTCCTGCTCTACTTCACTGGCAGATATACCTGCTATTTTTAGGTCTAATATTTGCTGATAAAAAAGCTCCACTGTGAGGGTACAGTCCCATGATGGGCTTGAGCTGAACAACTTTGCTGCTAGAAAGAAGCTTTACGCTCTGTCTTCCTCCTTCTGCCCTACTCTTCCTACTTTCCCTCCCTCCTTCCACCTTGTGCTCCCATCTGTGCAGTGCAGCCTCATTTCCCCTTGCAAATTCTGATTGCAAGATAAAATGATTCAGCTTATTAACCCGGCCATTTGAGAGAGTTCAATGTGCTTAAAATGCAGTCAGGCAAGTATGAGAGATGGAACAAAATAAGCACGGGGAGGGGTGGAGGGAAACCTGCCCCTTAGACACATCGTGGCTGAGCTAATGTTAGCTAAGCTCCTGCTGTATCAGGAAACCACAACCAAATGAAGCCAGCCGGAGTCAGGCTGAAAACAAACAGAATGATGCAAGCGGGATAGCAGATCTGCAAACTGCCTTCTGGAGGACCGCGTACGCAAAGAACTTGCATGGGCTCAAGTGGCACTAGACAAGTCCTCGGAGGAGAGATATAAGAAGAGGCACTACGCTGATGAACCACTAAAGGCTCGGGAGGTCCCCTGAGCTGGAAAAAGAAAAAGTTGGAGGCTGGGAGAGTACCTGGGGAGACAGGGCAGCTCGTCTATGCACACCCTGCTCTGCCTCTCCCTCACGGATATGGCTTTTCTGTCACCAGGCACACACATCCACTACCGATCTGCTGCCTCCTGACAGAAGGCAGCATGTCCTCCTCCAGACAGGGAAGGGATTCTCAGCATTTTCAATGCATCCCTCCTGGTAATCAAGCAGCCACAGAAGAGCCTGCACCAGCCAGTGCTCCACCACCACGCTCCAAGAGCTGCTGGCAGGAGGACCTGCAGATGTCTCACTGCGGCTGCTGGCACCTCCGTGCACACAGTAACCCACACTGAGCTGGAAGCAGCCTCTGAACATGTATGAATTGGTCCCCGTAGCCTTATCAGCAAGCTCCTGCTGCACACCCAGCACCTCACCCTGGGGACTGCTTCCAACCGCCAGGCAGTTGGGAGAGCCCCTGGTGCTCCACCAGATCAGACAGCTGTTGTGATGGGTTCCCCACCATAGAACATAGCAGTATGACTAGCTGGGCTCCCTCCAAATTTGCAAAGGTTCCCACCAAACTCAGCTTTTGCTGCCTTGCTGTCCTCTCAGTCCTCTGACTGCTGCCAAGTACCTGGGGCAGGAAGCAAGCAATACTTGGAGAAGTTTTCCAAGAGTACTCAGAAGGGTCCAAGGAGATCAGCTTCTTCCAGAAAGTGCTCTATCCAAACTGCCCAGAACAACACAGAAAGAAATTTCCCTCAAAGAAGCAGCTAGATTTGCTTGTCAGATGGACTTTGATTACTTTCCAGTCAGTCCTTTTGGCCTTTGGGGTGTGTGACAGGGGCAAGATGGATCAGGGACAGCCCTGGGGCAGCACTTCACAAGGCTGGGAAAGGAGTTCTGAGACAGCAGAGCCAAGATTACACTCACAGGGGTAGGCACTGAGAGTGGAATCAAAAAAAGGTTTTTCTCCTTCTTCTGGGGAACAATAGGGCATGAATAAGGGGAGGCCCCAAATACATCAGTGCTCACCACTGTGTGCAAAATGTTCCTGCTCCTGCCACCCAAGCTGTGGGACTAGGTCTGCACCCCTCATCAGAGTGTTTCACTGTCTCTGCCAGCTAAGAGGTCCTGCCACTTCATGTGTGAGTGGGGAGATGGAGGAAGTGCAACGTAAACGCAAAAGATGCCTCCACAGCACTGTTTGGAGGTGGAGGGGCTGGGTGTAAGACCTCCCGTCTAGTGCGCTTGGGCTTGGTGAACCTTCCATCTGAATCGCCAAGGCTGCTTATCTCCAAACACATCCTGTCCATCTTGCTGGTGGGAAAATCACCTGATTTCTACGCCTCCTCTGTAAAGGGAGGAGGATGGGGTTTTTGTCTAGCTTGTAAGCTCCTGTGGGCAGGGAAAGAGGGCTTTCACATAGAGGAACCAGCATAATGAGGGTCTTGACCACAGATTTCACAGCAGCTTGCCAGACCAAAGTGCTAAGCACAACATCGAATAAGGTGTTGCACTTTATTAATTTTCCTTGTTTTCAATTGTAAGGCACTCTCTAACAGCAACAGTTAACAAATCAGCTGTGTTCCTAATCAGGGGTTAGATCTCAAAAACTCCCCAAGGAAAAGTTTCCATAAAACACCCAAATCTCTCAGCCATGCTCTGCAGTCTCTGCACCACTGCTTCTCTAATACTGTTCTTCAACTCAGCGTCTCCTCTCCTTTTCCCTGCCATTCCTCCTACCTCACTGACTGCCCCTCACGCCAAACTAGTTACATTTACCTTCACCCACAGCATCAAAGCAGCGCCCTTACACCACTGATGGTCATTAGCGCTCAACTGTGAGTGACCTGGAGGATTCAGAGAGGGGCCACCCCCATGCCCTCCGTGCCATGGCCCTTCATGCCTGTGTATGTCACTCTGACACGTGAAAACAAAGCCAGAGCCTGTTTGCACCAGACGCATTCCTCCCCTAGACCCATATAGTGACTACGGCTACAAAGACCTCACCTTTCTCTCTGCTGTGCTGTGTAGCCTTTACTGGGGTTGCTATAATTAAGAATCTTTGATAAGATCTGCTTATATAACCGTGGTGATTAGTGAAGTATAGGCATGGAAGTAGATTAGATGAGATTAGAGCTCTGTTCTAATGTACACAAGTTGCTGTCTCTGATTAATTTTTTGATGTTGCATCTTAAATTGGTTCTCTTTCCTTGCAGTTGTGCCTCGTTCCAAGAGGCGCCAAGCAGAGAGCTGGTACAATTGTTCAAAGGGCTTGCTGGCTGTGGGTTACTAATTATCCTTACACACGCACTGTTAGCAAAATCCCTTTAACCTGAGAAACCAAGTCCTGTGCACTGGCTTGGAACTCCAGCTACCTCTTTAATTAACAGAGAGTTCTGGGGACCAGCAACAAAAAGGTGCTATTTTCCAGTGAACACATAAGTACTTTATGTACTGACCCCCCAGGATGTGTTTCAGTGTTCGTTTCAACCTCTTTTTTTCTATATCCAAGCACTGCAGTCTTTTATTTCACAACTATTTTTTCTTTGCCTTTCACCCTCGCTCTGCCCCTCTTAAAACTGGCTGCTCCCCTACCACCTTATTTTTTCTTTCACCTCTTTGTCTCCAAACCAAATGTGGGTGGCACCATTTTCTCATCGCCATGTGTTAGTTGGTATCCAGTGATGGTACTGGGCTTAAGAAAGCAGACCAAAACACAGGAGGGCTTGTGGCAGCATTTGATCCAATAGATCTGAACAAGTTGGGGCAGGGGAGTCACCTGTGGTAAGTCACCAACTGGAACAACCCTGTAGCAGTGGAGAAGATGTGTAAAGCCTGGGAATGTACCCAAGCTGTGTTTCCCTCTCCTGAGTCCTACAGATGTCCTCATTTAGGTTTGGGCAAAATAAAATATACAATAATGAGTAGTTACATGGAATTCTGCCTTTGATTCCTGCTTTTTTCTGGCGACCCTTTCCTTCACGTTTCCTTTGCTTTGATGGCTCTCGTCTTCCCTCCCACCTATCCAGCTGTGCTGTCAACATTAACTTCAAAGGGGCTTCTTCCTTCTCCCTCACTTCTCACACTCCCTAATTTGTATCCCTGGTCCCCTTCTTTCTTCTAAGCTTGGCCCTAGATGCAAGGTGAAGTCACTCAAGGAAGCTGAGAAGGAGCCTTTTATCCTCACTGTGACATGTCTACATGACGTTGCCTCCACTGTCCGTAGGCTCTGCACATACCCCTGCCCTTCCATCAGGCAGATGCGCTGCAGCATCTCTTTCTTCCAACATTTGGTTGGAATGTTCGACTACATTGACACAAGGCGAAGATATCCCTCTTTTGAGATAGTCGTAACACTGCTAACATCTCTAATGTAGACGTCTCTCTGACACTATTAATTTCAAGTTCATTGACATCTCATAAACTCAAGCACAAAACCCCATTTTGTTTCATTTCTCAAATCATTCTTGGATACTTAAAGAAGGAAGAAACGTGTGAAAAGACTGGCTGCTATTCCTATGCAAAGCACAGAGATCCCTTCTCCTGACACACCACAGGTACCATGCAGGCCCAGCACCCTCCTGCTCTGGTGTGTCATGGTGCTGGTCTTCTTGTTGGCACGTGCACGGCCAGGCTGAGCACAGCAGGGAAATGGGATGCCAAAAGAGGCAGAGGGTTATAAAGTTCTGGTGGGGATGGACTTCGCTGTCCCCGGTGTGAGGTATAGAGGACTCCTGCTATAGAGGACTGCTGAGAAAATGAAGAGCAAGACATGAGTGGCCTTATTTTTCAATAGTTCCGTGACCTGTGAGGTGTAGTCCAGGTCCTAGGACTGCTGTCTCACAAAACTGAGAAAAGGTCTTATTAATCAAGCACCCAGCCAACCATTATTAGCACAGTACCAATTCCACAAGCCACAATGGAGACCTCTTTCACTTTGTATTCCTAATGAGTTATTTTAGGCATCTGCATTTGCTGGAAGCATTCCGCTTGTCATGTACAAAAGCATATTTCCAACCTGGGAGCAGCTGTTTGGGTTTGTTTTCTACTGGCATGTCAGGGTACTTGTCTGTGAAACAGGGATGCTGGGGTCAGCAGACTTCAGCACAGCTGAAGTTAAAGTCTAAGCTAAAGCTATCCTCTGGAAAACGTTTCTTGCTCGCAGCAGTACATCACGCAACCTAGAGCAAAGGGAAATCTAAATGGGGCCTTTACAAGATAAGGAGTGAAAACCCAGTGCATTTCAAATAGTGAAAACAGACTTTAATTCCACAAGAAGAAAAACACGTTTCAACATATTTTAGCTGAAGGCTTTACCAAAATCTTTAAAGCAAAAATCAACGCAATTTTGTTCTGCTTATGACGTAAAGCATGTACTCTGTGAACACACATTACAGCCTGCTTTCAGTGATGAATGAAAATCACCAGGAACTTTTGCTTTGCCAGATCTCATTGCAGGCCACTGCAGCTGTAGCTCCCTTGAGGACTTGGGACAGGTCAAGACTCACAGCAGGTTCCCACCGGGTGACTGAGCTGCTACTGAGAGGGGCTGCCCCACTCCTTCATCACGCTTGCTCGCTCCAAGCTACACCTGGAACTGCAGCCCAGTGAGCCAGTTCAGTTCATTACATGAGCAGGTGAGCTTTACATCCCAAAAGAATATGTACAGAAAGAATATGGCAAGACATACAGTGGTGCCAAGAAGACTGTCCTTGTCCTGTGACGGGCCACAGTGTCTTTGAGTCAGCTCAAACCAGCTGAGGAATTCCATGAGGTGCCATAGAAAGCAACTCGACTCCCTTCGTTGGGTTCACTACTGTTCGTTCACTACTGTCAAAGGAGTGAAATATTACTAAAATTGCTGTCCCGTTTTTAAAGCAGATGCATTTTAAAAATCCTTTGGATTCAGACAGAAAAATAAACATTCAGCGTACCTCCTCAGAGCCGGACTTGCTGTTAAGTTTCAATTGTCTTGTGTTAGGGCACAGTGCAGAGAGCACTTGTGCTGGTGAACAGTCCTACGGACTACACCTCGGGCTGTGAACACCGCGCAATAAAGCGTATTTGTAAATGTTTCAGGGAATTCCAAAATATCCAAGAGATGAAATTTACTTATAACACACTGAGGTCGCTCTCTGGATTTCTGTATCAACAAAATGAGTAACCTCACTTTCCTGTCATGATTTTCAGACTGGAATACCGCTTCTGTTGCAAATGCTCATCAGGCTGTATAGAATCATGGTCTTCTCCGTGCATTATTATTCCATTAAAAAAATTTCAATTTGTGTCATTCAGTTTTGCAGCTTTTGGCCCATAATTCCATGAAGCTTCCCAGGATGACCAGAAAGGTCAATTAAAATGCATATTTTTCTTTGCAGCTCAACCAAGTTTTATTTAAAGTCCTTCAGAACTTGCACCTTTCTGCCTTTGAGCAATTACTTTATGCCGGCACTTGAAGCTGTGGTAACAAAGGTCTAATTCAGACTTCTTGTCAGTGTCCTTTGTACCTATGACTAATTGCAGGAATCACAGAATGGTAGAGGATGGAAGGGACCTTCGGAGATCATCTAGATCACTAGATCATCTAGTCCAACCCCCCTGCCAAAGCAGGTTCACCTAGAGCTGGTTGGACAGGAACGCATCCAGGCAGATTTTGTATATCTCCAGAGCACCAGACTCCATAACCTCTCCGGACAGCCTGTTCCAGCACTCTGGAAAGTGAAGGTTTTCCTCACTTTGAGACAGAATTTCTTGTGCTCCCGTTTGTACCCTTTGCCCCTTGTCCTGTCACCAGGAACCACTGAGAAGAGCCTGACCCCATCCCCTTGACACCCACCCTTCAGCTATTTGTAAGCATTAATCAAATCCCCTCTCGGTCTTCTTTCTCCAGGCTAAACAGATCCAGGTCTCTCAGTCTTTCCCTGTAAGTGAGGTGCTCCATCCCCTTGACCATCTTTGTAGCCCATTACCCCTTCTGAGCTGCATCTTTATCTTCTCTATAATCATATCTGTTAACACAGTGCCCTGGCAAACCCTTTTTTCATGGCTGCCTTAATTATTTTTTTTGTCAGACTGCCATCTTTTGAGTTGTCACACCCTTTAGCTATGTGCTTCAATACCCACCACAGGCTCCTCAATTTCTTTAAGCCGCCTTTCCCCTGCTCTGAGCTTACTCTGGGCAATATCCAGACTGCTTCGTACGTTTGGGCACGACACCCCGATGGCTACACTGCTGACAGGGATGAGGGTGCAATTAGGAAATGTGGCCACACACCTGGACGTGGAGGCGCAGCAGTACACCCCAGTAATTCTCCCCCCTGAACATACTGACCCCTTTACCGCAAACCGGCAGATAAAACTAAGACTCAATTTAAAGTTTAGAAAGCGGGCATTCTTTACTGTGGCGCCAGGGGCACAGGGGATAGTTCCTCCTATTGCGCGCACCGAATACTGTTGGCAAATTAAATTTATACACAACAGGTATAAATACTCAATGTAATCCCAAGAATGTATTAGCATATTCATTACATTTCTGAGAATTCATTTACATATTATAATGAACTTTCAGGCATGCGTCATCAGGCCTTCTTCACTCATTTTGAGTGACTGAGATTTCTTCCTCAATCTTCATCTTCTTCACCTGTCCTTTGGCTCACTTTTCATGTTGGTGAAACATTCTAACTGCTTAATTGCTCATTAAAACTACCGATCGCCCTGCTACCACCTGTTCGTCAAACAATGTCCGTATTTATTGCATCCCTGTCTTAGGCCACCATGTTCTCAGGGCCACATATACCCTTCCTTATCTTACCAAGTCCTTGAAACTATTTGGGATGGTTGTTGGGACGGCTACATTTCTTCTCTAGAAGAAGATTCTCTACAGTTTAACCATTTATAAAACTACGTAATATCTGCCTTAGGTGTCAACCCACTCCTCCCGCTGAGACGACGGAGAGCTCCCCCAGCTTCCCACAGGGCCTCCTCCGTCCCGCCACAGGCCGCTGGCTCAGTCCCTACCCCACACCCCCCGCGGGGAACGGCGCCGTTATTCCCCCTCCTCCGCCCAAGGCAGCCTTCTAGCCCCGCCGGCAGCCACCGGACACCGGCCCGGGGAAGGGGGTGGGGGTTGGGGGTAGCTCCCCG
>VXAK01012493.1:11246-36702 GCA_013399435.1 Arenaria interpres | reverse complement strand
GGGCGGGAGAAGGGGGGCGCGCGTGCGTGCGCGCGCTCCGCTCGCCGCGTGGGGCCAGCGCGTGCCCGCGCCGCCAGCCCCGCCCATGCGCTTCCCTCTCCCCTTCCCTCCTGGGCCGGGCTGGGTCTGTGATCCGCGGGGACTTCTCCTCCCTCCCCTCCTCCTCCTCCCCCGCCGCCATGCGGGCGTGCCCGCGCCTCGTGGCGTGGTGCCGCGTCCTCCTCGCCCCCGTCATTCTCCTCCCGCTCCCCTCCCCTCTCCCCACGGCGGCCGCGCTTCTCGGGAGCGGCCGGGGCGGCTGGGTGCCCGTCTTCCCGCCGGCAAGGGCCTCCTCTCTCCTTCCCCTTTTGTTCGCGTCCCTGCCCCTCGCAGCAGCAGCAGCGGCCCCGAGAGCTTCCGCTCTGCTGCAAGGACGGCGACTGGTTATTTCTCCCCCCTCCCCAGGGTGCGGAGGATTTGCCCGACTGCTGCATCCTGATCCTCAGGCTTCTGCCTGCAGCCTTCCGCCCGTCGGGAACGTCTCTAGTTTCTCTGGTTGTTGGAAGCGTACTTACAAAGCCCTCCTAACGAGGATTTGGTCACCGTCGGCCTGACCAAACCAACGTGTTTTTGCCGCTCGTAAAAATGAAAGGGGGCATCGATGTGCTGCTGCTGGACTAAATTACTCTTGTCAGCCCCTGGCCGTGAGGCTTCTGCTTTCCTTCCGCTTTGTAGCGCTACGTGCCAGTTCCAATTCGCTCGACTGTCAGAAAAGCGGTTTCGGCAGCCTTCCTTGAGCTCTGTTACTGTAGCCTCCTTTCTGATACAGTGCAGTACGGTTTAACAGTACTAGTATATCCCAATACAGCACGCGTGAAAATCCAGTACTGGGCTTATTTTCTGTTCAAAAAGCAAGCAGAACTCTCCAGAAAAAGCCTTGAAGTTGGAGGCACTATTGGAAATTTTATAGTTAGATATTTTTTTTTATTGCAGGATAGAATTCAGAAAAGACAGTAAGTATATTGTAATGCTAAGTATATATTTTCAAAGACATAACAAAGAGTAAGCATGTCACAATTTTAAAATAGAATGTTTTGCTAGAGATCACATATGCTTTAGCACTTCCCTCTACGAGTTAATGTTTGGTTACGCAGGATTGTGGAAAGAATTGGTGTTAACTATGAATATGGGAATAATAATCTTTCTTCCAGGAGAATTCTTATATTTCACTTACCCGTGTAGCCCATAATAGCTTTCTTGCCCTTCAGAATTTTGCATTCAGTTTTCTCAGTCAAGGTAACTGAACCTCTTTGTGGTTTTCTTTCATCATTCCATGTGAGTTGCACTTATATGTGAGAGTTTTACTAGCATTCCTTAACCAACAAAGTTTCGAAGGTGTCATGAGATGATAATTAATTCAAGAAAAGCTTGTGGTTTAAAAAGTTAAATGCTTAATTTTAAAATTATTAACTACGTTTGTGGAAATGACGTAATTAAATGAATTTATTTTGCTTATATGCATTCTCTCTGTAACATGATTTTTCTCTTACTTGAATAATTTCAAATTCTGTGTTAGCAGCAGTCTGAGTTACCCTCACAATATAACTTTAAACAGGTGGTTTATAAAACATTAGGTGTGTGCAACTGTGTCAGCTTTAAAGCAGGTTATATTGCTTAGACTAAAGGATTGCATGAACTAAGGCACAACCATATAGCTCACAGTGTGACTTTTCAGAGTGTTTTTCACGTTATTTCCTGTCCCATCACCTAGTGAAACTGATACAAAGACAAGAGTGGAGAACCAGAAGGGTAAAACAGTAGTGATCGCTTCTGTCCATGGTGATGTCTGAAATGCACTTTCAGTTTGAGTAGCGGGTGAAATTGATGACATGACTTGCTGTAAATTAGGGGTAAAGAGGAATGAATATAAACAGATTTACTGTAATGCTTTCCTATACCATTTTGATTTATTTTTTTGTGTTACTTCTCTACTTCAAGGTGAAGGCATTTAGGGCATATGTTTTATAGGAATTGTATATTAATGTTTTCTATTCTAATGTGTAACTACTTTGGGTTTTTCTTTTTAATTGCAGAGTCAACTGTTCATTTTATTTCAAAATTGGAGCTTGTCGTCATGGAGACAGATGTTCTCGGTTGCACAACAAACCAACATTTAGCCAGGTTTGTTTTCCTTTTGTTTTCTCTTTCTTGTGGAAGTATATTCTTACTGTAAAATGTAGATTCTCAGATACAAGTCAATAATTACCAAGCTCCAGATTAACTAGTATACTTTTGGCCCCAGTTTATATGGGTTTTTGCTTTTTTGGGGGTATATTTGCATCTCCCAGCATTTCTAATTATCTCCTGTCACCCTTAATGGCTGCAGGAAGCGATGCTGTTGTAAGCTTGCCTGTAGTAGAGACCAACCAGTGCTAACTTTCAGGTGAGTGTGCCTTCTCAGTGGTGTTTAGGCACTTAAACCATCCCAGATTTTTTGAATCACAGAAAATGGCAGCATATTCTGCCTATCTCAAAGGTGTGAACCTAAGTCCCTTATGCATACAGTAGAAGAAAACTGATTTAATAAATAAAAGCGACTCTTCTGTCGTTACAAATGCTCTCTGACCCAGGCTTTTAAATTTCAAAAGTAACTTACTTGCTTAGAATGTGAAAGAATTGTTTCTTGAAAACAACTTGCCTGGTTGATGAGGGTATATACGTCAGTTGACTTGACGGATTATTTAATCTTTGGCTACGTGAATATTGTCAGAGGCACGATGTGTGACTGCCTGTCGATGAAAAAAACAAAAAGTGCAGTAGATGATAGGGTCTTTATTATTATGAGCTCCATAGTTTTCAGAGGTTACATTCCTGGAGAACTGTATGCTTTGCCTTTTTCTATCACTGCTGATTGTTAAGGTATACAGGTAAATAGATTTCTTTGGGTGTATCGCGTATGATAAGTAGTGCCTAGGGAGCTGTTGTATTATCAGCGGTTTTACCTACAAAGGTAAAATCTACATAGCAGTGGAGTCCTCTGCTAGTTCATTTTAGCTGACTTGGAGCAGGATTGATTAAAATAGTGGGCTGGTGTTGGTTTGAGGAGAATAAGGAGGCAAGTACTGTCCATGTGACGAGTTCAGAGCAATGGTGCTCATGAAGTTAAACTTATGTTGAGTACACGAGTGGACAGGGTAGTTCTAGGAGGGCCTGTGTAGGTTACTGATCAGTTGGGAGGGACTACTGCTGGCACTTTATTTACAAAAACAGTTTTCCGGCGCTGGGAGCGTAATAATTTTTAATGTAAATACCGTATTACAAAAATAATACTGTCCATTTTCAAAACTGCTCCATGTTGCTGACTTACATGGAGAGAGGGCTGAAACGTGACTGGTTTTTTAGAGACCTGAATTTAGGTCACTGGCTACTACAACATATTTCTGAATCGGACAACCTCCACGGTAGTTGCCTTTAAGTTAAAAACAACAAAAAAAAACCTCAAAAAAACCCTACCAAACAACATTTTTTACAAAAGTCTTTGTGTGCAACAATGGTTTCCTCTGTTGATGCAGTCTTCAGCTTTGCTTCAGAAACCGCTGTTAGCCGTGCTAGCTGAAGTGGGGCAGGAGGGTATGTCACGTTCATCCAGTGACGTCTGGGGCTGCTACAGCCTCGCGCCTGGCAGACGCGCTGTGCTCTTAACGTCTCAAACCTACCTGGCAGAGGTGTAGGCTTCGCTACAGAAATCTTTATTTGTATGCGGACTGATGATCAGCTGTGATAGAAAATAGAAGAACTGGTATCTTACCAATGGGAAGTTACCGGCACAGTATTTTTATCTTGTGTTGCTATCGCCGGTGGCAGCTACTTCGTAGAAGAGCTGTGTTGGGAAAGGTCGTGCAATCCAGGGTGATCAAATTACCGCCAATCAGCAGAAACACTGTAACTGTATGCCTGTTTCTGGCTCTCTCCAATTGTAGGCTAAAACATAGGTATTTTAAACCTGGGCCACGGAAGCACAAAGCTTTGGTTGGTGTGATCGTACCCACGATAAAAAAATGTGCGATTTTTAAATGCGATGTTACAGATTTGTGGTTTTTTTTAACATGTTAAGTGGGCAGCATATATAGGTATGATATTGCTAGTCCTGTGACTTGTTTAAGCTCGGAATTTTTACTGTGACTAATAATAATGCGTAATATAAAATTATTTGGGGATTGTGATTTGTACTAACGTTGAGCTTGTATTTTAAGTAATCAAATTTCAATTTTTGAGCTGCTTACAGTGATGTGGACGTTTGGATTTTTTTGTAATATTAGTTTACTAACTTAAACATGGTTTGTTTTTTCAGACAACTTGATTTTAAGAAGAACGGTACAAATGTAAGGTTTCAAGTCTGCCTGGGCTAATTCTTCAAGTAAAAAGCAGAAGGGCTAAAAGGATATTGTCCTTATTTGAAGGATCGGAAACATGTGAACCCATGATGCTATTATATTATTTAAACAGAAATTCCACCAAGAAATTCCTGATGCCAAAATGAGACATAGCTCTTGCCTAAAAACCTTACTGTAACATTTTAGACTCTCTGGCATTATGTATTATATGCTGTGCACATAACACTATTTTTTTTTCCCCTAGACTTACAGTAATGAGTCTGATCTTGAATTCTAGGCATCTCCATAATATGACATAGTTTCAAGTTTTAGGTTCCCGTGCCTCGCAATTCCCATTTTGAGGATAGCTGTTGAGACAAATGCAGCTCTTTCTTGGTGGTCAATTAAAACTGTTTTCATAATATGATGGTCTGGATGCAATTTTGGAAGATATTCTGCAAATACAAAAGGAAGTCTTAAGAATAAAATATTACTTTTAGCTGTTTGCAAACAAGTTGTCTCTTTGCAATTGTCTATTATATGCACAGCAGCCAGTAGAATTCCCCTTTTTATTTTTTTTCCCCGCAGACCATCTTGATTCAAAACATCTATCGTAACCCCCAAAACAGTGCACAGACGGCTGACGGCTCACACTGTAAGTCCCACAGTTGGAGAAATTTTTTTAAAGAATGGTGTTAAAGAGCCCACTCCTAATTATGAGAAAATAATGTTGGCTTCTGAGCTGCTGACATAAAGCTGTTGCAAACAGGACAAGTGACGGAACTCTTCTTGCGCATAGATCAAGAACTTGTCAAATGTTTGCAATTCAGAATGCAGAATTGACTGCATAAATTGGATTTGGTGCAGGTTCTCTTTTGCACTGCAGAGAGAACCTCATTTCTTAGTAATACTGCATTTTTTTTTAAAAGGTTAACCTGCAGACATTTCTCAAATTCTTGATTTAACAAAAAAATAATAAATAGGTATACGTGTGGTGTACGGTAAGTTTCCCAAAACTTTGGGTTTTCTGTTATCTTAACATTCTTAGGAAAATGGAGATTTCATGTTATGCTGTAATTATTGTATTACTTGCCTTCCTGGCTTTTGCTACTGAGAAGCTATTCAGTAAAACCAAATTCAAACAAATTACTATGCTCATAATTTCAATACTATGTTTGGATGCCATCTATTACATACCTGCCTGAAATCTTGCAAAACCCTTCTATATTAATATTGGTGAATAAAATTTAAAAAAAAATACAATAATGGAGTATCATGAGATCTCTATTACTTTACAGTGTTAGGTTGATTCAGAAAGGTCACCAGCTAAGTGAAAGTTCTCCTTCTTGGGAGAGAATAACCACCTCTCTTTTCAGCACAGACTCGGCTAAAGCGACCCTAAAGGAAACCAGTTTCTTGTTAAAATTATTTTCCATAATATAAAGTTGTTGCGTTTTGTATTTCAGACCATTGCCCTCTTGAACATTTACCGTAACCCTCAAAACTCTTCCCAGTCTGCTGACGGTTTGCGCTGTAAGTTCATACAAGTTCCTTCACTGGTTCCCTGGGCTTGATTGTCAGAGCTCAGTGTCGACTTAAGCTGGTCTACCATTTTAGTTTAACAGATCAAACTGACCACGTTTCATTAAATGTGTCCAAAACAAACACACAAAAAAAACCCAACCAACCCACCAAAACCTTTTTTTTTTTTTTTTTTTTTTGTGCTGCTCACCTTCCTCCCTACTCCTAAAATCGTAAGGGGAATCTGAGTACCATCTATTAAATCAAAAAGGGTTGAAATTGTACTTCCCCTGTAAAGCAGTTTTGGTTGCACTGCTTTCTTCTCGCCACCTTTCTCCCTGCCAGTTGCCTGCATCCTAGGAATGCTTTTCTATATGTTTTGTGTTACCCATTAGGTTCCACTGTCTAAAAGAGCAGGACAATGACACGTTGACTTCATCCAGAAAAAAATTTCCTGCTCTGTAAATGTTAAGAGAACTTGAATTTGAAACTTTGCATGCAGAAATTTGTCCTAAGTTAATGCACCTTCCATTTAGAGTCTACTTTGGAAGAATACACTTTGACTGACAAACGCTTCCCTTCTGGCAGCTGTCCTTTTTGGATAGGTGCATGCTTAAAATTCCTTCCAAGCTTTGAAAATTCAAATTCCAAAGCCAAGTTGCATATTTACCTAGGAAAATACATCTTTTTAAAGTATTTTTGAGGAGGGGAAAGCATTTGGGTATGGTCATGAACTAATTTAATGACGCCTCATGAGGTAGGAATGGGTGTAAAAAAAACACACCTGCTGTGAGACTGGCAGAAGTTAAATGACCAGGATTGTTGATCTGCGATTACTGATATATCGTTGTGATTGAATCATCAATGTTAGAATAAGATTTAAAAAAAATAAAAAACAACAAACACTTTAGGACCAAAAAGGATTGGTGTTACTTTCTAACTAATATTTCTTGTTGATGTGATTATTGAATGTGTGGTAATAAAGCTTTGTTTGGTTATTCCTTTTTTTGACTGTTGGATTATAGACTAGTTCAGATTAGTTACCAGCATTTGATTAGACGTGCTTTGTGGAATCAGCCACTAACTTAAAAGTCAACACTGTCTCCTGCTTCTAAAAGTAATAATGGCCCAACGAAGTAATTTGAGGGGTTTTTTTCACACAATCAAGCTAGATACATAACGAGCTATGTAAGTTTGTCTAGATGCTTAAACAGTTCTATTGGTTTGTAGGCTTTCTTGTTGCAGATGCTTAGTAGTTAATGCTGTTTCAGTAAACCAAAAACCGTACAGTTGGGTATTTCCACTCTGTCCCTACATTCTCAATGCGCTGGTAACTAATTTGCACGGAGTAACAGCAGTTTGGTCTGTGGAGCTGTTTAGATGTACAGTTGCAAGAGTCTTGAACAGATTCTCTAGCGTTGTAAATGCTGGTATCCAACTTGAGTTTGTCTTGACAAGTGGGTAGACGCGTAACAGAGCCCAGCTGTACCTTCTGTGGTAGAGCTGGAGCTCTGTTATCAGTAGGTTTGCTGAAACTCCTGGCTCCCTCTTTTGATATTTGTCCCTCCTTAAGTACTGCATGTATTTTAAATGGATAACTTGGGTAGTTATTTAATGCTTTTGTTATTGTTGCTTAACTGTCTTCCTTTCTATTGCCGTCGTAGAGGATTAACCTTAGTTTTGAACAGCAATAGTTTTCCTGAGTATTTTAATTAGTAATTGGGCTTCTCAAGGTTCAGATACCAGTAGCCCTGGAATATGGATGTTTATAAAGCCTGTGCATATGTATGCTTCCCGCTTTAGGACATTCAAATAGCCATTAACTAACTGTTGCTTATGATCTCCTAATTTGACAATGGAATCTCTGTATAGTTTTTTAGCACTTGTCCATCCGGTAAAGAGTAGTTATTCCCAGTGTGGCTCACAAAGCCGCTGTCTGCTATCTTTAAAAAAAATATTAAAAAATACTAGGTGTTAGTAAGCTGTTATCAGTGGTGTTGGCAGAACCTTAGGAATATAGTTAAGTTTTAAACTGTCTAGAAATACTGGTTTAATGTTTGATATTTGCTTAATTTGTTATATAACCGTGGGGGAAAAAAAAGCTCTTAAAAGCAAGCATAAATGCAGAAATGTTGTTAGCCTAGACTGTATAACAAATGCCACTCAGCCTTCTTCAGGAGGTGAGCTGGGTGGAAGAAAAGTAATTCAAGTTCCAGTGTGTGGCTGGTTAATATTACAACTTTTGAAGAAAAATGTAAAGTTTGTCCAAATGGTAATACTAGCCAAAAATGACTGAGCCTAAAGCATCTCTTTTTTTCATGGCAGCCCAAAGTGAATAAACTCAGCTTTGTTGGCTCAGTTTCTTGTCTTTCACGTTCTGTGAACTAGAACAGTAGTGTTTGTAATTTAAAGGCTAGAAAATTTTTATAGCATAAAATGCAGGTGTCGTTTTAAAACCATTCCGCTTGATCTTAATAAACCACTGAACTGCTGAAGAGCTAATTCATTAGGCTTTAATGTGTACAGCTTAATGTAGTTTAAAATGCTGTAGACTGGAAGAAATAAATTTATTTTTATATTCTTAAAGCTTTGAAAAATCAGCCAAACTTACATTTTTTTCATAGCAGCAGGCAAGCAGCGCTCATTTGTAAAGTCCAGCTTGGAGCATGAGAATAATCTACCCTGAATATATGGCTGGCTTGTCTTGCACTAAAAGGTGTTCTGCAGGACTACAGAAAAACTGGTATTCAAAATTAAATTAGAAACTTGCTCTCTATTGCAAAGCATTATGGTACCCTTCTTTGAGGGCACTGAGAAAAGTGTGTCATTTCAATAACTATTTTGAGCAAATTTAAAATAAAAAATTCTGGGCTATGTTATATTGTGAACTCTCAAATCCTAGTGTATACACTGGAGAGGTGTGTATGTTAAAATGAAATTCTGCCTTTAGGAAGAGGAACACTAAATTGTTATGCTTTAAAATATGCAAATGTGAAAAAGCACTTGCCTTCTGTTTAAGTAAAATTGTTGGTAGATAGAAGGTGGGACTGTACATTAGATTTTTCAAGTGATATTTCAAAGTAATTCCTTTGCCCTTCTTTAAATTTGTGGCATACAAGTTTGGTTCTGATTAAAACTTGTTTTGATTTGATCATGTCAATATAATGTTTTGACATATTTACTTTAGGGACTCAAAGCTCTTCACACATACTTATCTTTAATATTCCTATTAGTTAGCTCCATGCTATATGGTGTCTTTTATGCTCCAGACGGCCTCTCTAGATTGTTTTGTAGTATGATCAAAATCTCTTCTTCCTTATTTATAGACTCTAATTGATATGACTCTTGATTTTTACAGGTGCTGTGAGCGATGTTGAGATGCAGGAACATTATGATGAATTCTTTGAGGTACGTAAAAGATGTAAAAATGCATTAAAGTGTTTGTGGATTTGTTGACACAAATGAGATTCAGTGTGTAGCACAACTAGGTGGATTCAGAGAAAAGTGCTTGTTTCCTCAGGTGTTCATATAAAACTTAAAACTTTTGGTGCTAAATATTTCCTGGTATAAATATATACCAGGAATATAACTATTCCTTCCTTAGATTAGCTTCAGCGTTACTGCTTTTAATAGACTTTGTTTAAAAATCCGCAATTTAAGCCATGTAGCATTTTGATTCCATAATCCCCTTCTTCCCTGTAAATTTAAAATAAACTTAATTTGCTTCTAGACAAACAAGTAAAACTGTAGCATCAAGGCTTATATGTAATGTTTTCAGTGCATCTTATATATTCTGTAAATACTATATGCTTGCTGTTTTCCATAACATTTTATTGTATCCTGTTAGTGCTGTATTTACAGATGGACACAGTACAGGCCAAGCAAGTACTAATTTTAAAATCAGAAACGTACAAAAATATTTTCTTACTTTTTTTTTTAAAGGAAGGCATTCTTTTGTACTTACTAACTGCTGAATGCAGTACTTCTGTAGTGATATGCTGCAAACTTCTAATTGGCTGCTTTGCGTTTAGGAGGTCTTCACAGAAATGGAAGAAAAATACGGTGAAGTTGAGGAGATGAATGTTTGTGATAACCTTGGAGATCATCTAGTTGGAAATGTATATGTGAAGGTAGGATAAAGTGTCATGTTTATATAATCAATAGGGGTGGTATTTATTGATTTGTAATTTTAAAAAGCTACCTTATGCTTGTAGACTTTGCGAGAGCAGCTCTTCTGGATATAAGCTCCTCTCGCACTTCACAATATAAAGTAGAAAGAGTGAAAATGTGAATAGAATCTAAAAAATTTTAAGAGATGAGAAGCTTTCTTGATAGTCAAAATCCTGTGTCATTTTCATAAAGATTAACACTTCTTTTTTTACATTGTTACAAACACAGTCACCACTGCTGGACTGTTTAGTTTGCCAAGATTAATTTGGGGTCTGTCTTCCCACCGCACTGCCTTTTAAGCACTTCATTATGAGAAGAGGTTTATTCGCAACAGGTGTGTTTATTTTCAACAGCTGCATTTATTTTCTAACTTCCCAGTTAAACAAAGCATCTCATAACCAAGTTACATTTGGCAGTAGCTGGGTGATTTAAGGTGCAAACTGGAGCCATTTAGGTTTGGTTCTTAAAAATCACTGGTATCTCTTTGAATAACGAGCACGCAGTTGTCACCTCCAGCAATTTTACTGTGTGTACACAGTGTTGGGCATGTGTGAGAGTTTACTGTACATTCCCGTAAGTGGAAAGTATTTTCATGCCTAAAACTCTCAGCTTTGTAGGTCATAATGACAAAGTTGTTTTTAAAAATTTTTAAGTGGTTAGCTGTGAAAAGGAATTTCAAATTAAGGTCTTAGATTCATCGTAAAACAGGATCAGATTTTTGTAAATTTCAGTTTAAGTGAATGAGTTCTCATGCAGATTTCTCTTAAATATTTGAAAAAAAATCTGTTACATTTGGAGCATTATTAGAAAATACTCTTACACATTCTTTGTTAAAAGTTGTACTAGAGAAAACACAGTGTCTTCTATCATATCTTCTAATACAAGCCACAGAACTTGAAAGACCAAATAGAACATAGTTAAGAGAAAATATTGGTGCTGTGATTAGCTCTGAGTCCTGATTAATGAAAAGCTAGCATCTTTACCCTTCATTTGATGGACTGTCCCAGGAACTCTGAAGTAGCTTCTAGTTTGATTACTAGTCCTAAGCCTCAGATACAACTGATTTGATAAGAATCTTTGTTCTACATATATTATTGTATAACATAAGAAAATGTTAATTTTGCTTTTAGTTTCGCCGTGAAGAAGACGCAGAGAAGGCTGTGATTGACCTGAACAACCGCTGGTTTAATGGACAGCCCATTCATGCTGAGCTTTCCCCTGTGACTGACTTCAGAGAGGCCTGTTGCCGTCAATATGAAATGGGGTAAAAAGTGACTTCCTGTTTGCCTGTGACAGTATCTTTGAAATGCGTGCACAGACAGGGTGGTTGCTTGGGTGTGGCTTCTACATGTAGCTTAGTATAGGAAGCAAACCACTTTGGGAAGTGTAACATAGAGAGCCTGCAGTCAACCTCTTGACATTTGCCATCTTTTTAGGATTTCGGTCTAGGAGTGAGTCGCTGTCAGTAAATGATGCTTGCAGTTTACTGGTTTTCATGTTAGGGGTGATTAACTTTCAGGTGGGTAGAGGTCCACTAGGGCTTAGGGCAAACAGAGACGGTGTAGAGCTGGGAATTTTAACTGTCTCTCTTGAATTCTCTTTCAGAGAGTGTACACGAGGAGGCTTCTGCAACTTTATGCATTTGAAGCCCATTTCTCGAGAGTTAAGACGTGAGTTGTATGGGCGGCGTCGTAAAAAGTAAGTTTGCTTTTAAACACAATTAAAATGGGTAAATTAAGGATCAGTTGCTGAAAATTCTGAAGGCGAATCTTTAAACTGAAGTCTTCTGTTTGTTCTAATGCAGTTCGCACACATGGCAATGAAAGGGCATCAAGTAAAGCTAACAAGTGGCCAGTTTATAACAAAGGAATAGGTCTCTCTTAAAAAAAAAAAAGTTATGGTGCTACTTGCTCAGTAGCTTTAAGAGAAGGCAAACTTCAAGGAAAAGAATAATCACTGAGCTACTAAGTACATAGGACCTGCCTGTACCTCAGCTCTCCAAACTGCAACCTGTTATAGGCAGACATTACTTGGGACAAGCATTACTTTACATCTCTATTTTGTCTTCTAAATGTATTTGCTCTTGGCCCCTGTTAGAACCGGGCTACTCGGCTAATGGGCCTTTTGGCAGAATCAGATTGGCCACTTCCAGCATTATGCACAGTCAAGCATATCTATAAATTATATTCAGTACCCAACCTTGTTTGTTTTTAACAGTTAATGGCTAACTCTTTTAGCCAGTATTCATTTTATAGCGTAAGGCAGTCACTGTATTGAGCTCATGTTTTTACTGGTGTAAATGTGACCCACAATGTGACCCTTTTTGGTAGGAATTCAAAGGAGGGCAAAGAAATAGTAATTCTGCTTAATGGGAAAAAAAAAAAAGTGATAAATACATTTATTATATATTTATTTATTAAGGTACCTTGTAGAAAGGCTTATACCACCGCTGTTGCTATGATACCTGTCTTGTGGATGGTTCACTTCAAACTGGATTCAATCCAGTTGCTTTTAGGACTTTACTATTTAGGACAGGGGTATAAAATTGTTGAGCTTCCTTTTATATAGAGCGTGGTTTTGTAGGTTTCTTTCAGTCACAGAAGGAGCCTGGGATTGTGAATGTGTTCTTCCTATAAATGTCTCTAATTGGCAGTGTCTTAGAACTTGTGAGGATGAATTTAACTTTGGAAGAACGTAGATTGTGTTGCTGAGGCATATGTATTTGTGCCTAAACACTTTCCTGAAATATCCCAATTATTATTAAACTAAAATTTAAACTTTGAAGATATTTGAATGATGAAAAAGACAAAGTATGCTTTTGTATTAGCTTTGTGATCACTTTCACGAGTCTGAATCTGGATCTCTTGGACTTTGTAAGGCCAAGGTACCACCTTTTAGTGCAAGAAAGATGAGACTTGTGGTTTTGACTTTGGAATATGCTTATTTTACCCATAGCCCAATTTCAGTCTGTGGTAGGAGATGAAATAGATGAATCCTCCATCCAGTTTTGCTTTTATTGGCCTTATTTAAATTCTTTGTGCAGCTAAAGCTGTCACAGGTTAGCCATTAAGGCTTGATATTAAAAAAATCTGTTCTTGTCAGTGGGGTTTCACAGGTAGATTGTGTAAACTTGGCTGACCTGAAAGTAGTTCTACACAGAATGAAATATATCAAAGGTTTTCAAGTAGAAAAAAGTAGGGTAAAACAGGACTTTTGAATAATAGGTTAATTCAGTAATTCTGGACAGCTCAGTGGTATGCAACAGTTATGTATGTGTCTCTCTCATAGTAAAATTTGTCACCGTACACACTCCCACCCCGGAACATTTCAGTATGGAACAGTACTCTGCAAATTTAGGACTTGAAGCATTCATTTCACTGAGCTTTTTAGTTTTGCTGTAGTTTCTAAACATATTTAAAACTGTACTGTATACCTATTTTATAAAACTGACTTTTCCAAAAATTCTTAAAAACATTCAAACCACTCTCTTCCTTGACAAGTGCCATATAAGATACAAATCCATAGTAGCTGTGTTAGTACATTCTGGGGGGTTTTGACTTTCTTCCTGAACTTAAGTCATTGACCTCAGAGGCAGGGAAGCTTATTTGCAAATGCTGATGGCTTCTGGAAGGGTTGTGGGGGTTGTGAAGGAGAAAGAACTGAGTTGTACTTGCTAGTTAATGCAATTAATTTAACAGGAGTGAACTTACAAACAGGTGTAGACTTTTGCTGTGTGTTATTAAGAGTAATTCATTCATAACTGCAAGAGCAGGTGTCCCCTTTTTTTGCTTCTTTAATTAACAGCTTTGTAACAGTGCATTTGGTTAAGTTTTGCACACCCATTATAATGTATGATTGGCAGTGAACAGCTGAGTCTTTTAACAGTATGTGTCGACTCCTTGGTATTAAGTTTGTTCTGTTTGTGAATACATGGTTTTGCAGCCTGAGTGCCAATTTACTAATCCTTCTAATGTCACAATGTCTTTCTTCTCCCTCATTACTTATATCCCTAAGCATTCCACTGTGCGGTACTGCAAGTAAACTGCTGAATGTGATGAAACAATAAAATATTTACACTTTCTTTGAAGGCATAGATCCAGGTCGAGGTCCCGTGAACGTCGGTCTAGATCCAGAGATCGTGGTCGTGGAGGTGGTGGTGGCGGAGGAGGACGTGAACGTGATAGGAGGCGGTCAAGAGATCGTGAAAGATCTGGTCGATTCTGAGCCATGCCATTTTTACTGTATGTCTGCTAGAAAGTGTTGTAGTTTGACCAAACAAGTTCATAATGAGATTTTTTTTAAAGATGGGCTTCTGAATAAAAAATTTGTAGTGATACAGTATTCTTTGTGTAACTTGTTTCTTGTGGGGGGAGTCTTTTTAACTGTCATTCCTCTAACTTGACAAATACCTGGATTAACTATGCCTGAGGGAAAGGTGGTAAATGTATTGGAGGAGCGCCAGTTTTGGTTTTGTTTGGTTTTTTTTTTTATTCGGGTATAATTTGAACTGTTGATGAAAATGTGTGTGTATATAATATAAAATATTATATACATAGTAAAAATAATATACTGCTTAAGAAACAGTTACTCACAAAAGTTTCCCTTTTCTGCTATGCTGTCTGCTTATTTAGGTTAGTTTAGGCACATTTGAAAGGAAGGCTGTGCGAAATGCATTTATTTACCAAGTAGAAACGCTTAGTTACAAAAATGTATGTTTGTTTGTTAACAGAAGTCTGTGCTCTGTCTATCAATGTGACTGTGGCATTTACAATAAATCCAATTTCTTGGTGTAAAATCTAAAGCCTATTTTCTAAGCACTCTGGAGTAGTTGAGTTGCTACTCCTGGCTGTGCCAGAGTTCATAGTTCAATTTTTTTTTTTCTTATGATTCTTGACTAAATTCCTTTTCTTTGGCTGGAAAGAAAGTTGCCTAGTGCAGTGTGGAGAAAAATGTAGTATTTTTATTGCAGTGATTCATAATAGGCAGGTGAGGTTTTTTAAAAAAGCTCGTGCTCCATGCAACATGATACATAGGATCTATTAAAGGAAATGCCAGGTCCTAAATACAAGGACCAAATTTCTTAAGACTGATTTTAGTTGGGTTTTTTTTCAATCTGTGTTCTCTTAGTTGTCATTTGAGGAAATGCATTTTGTTAGTGTTCAATGTCATAGGATACTAATTGGATGCTAGTGGAAAATAATTCTTTCCTACCTTTAGTTGCTTTCTAATAGTCTGAAGTGCGATAAAAGCTAATGGATGTTAGCTAAAAAACAGCTAGTGGCAGTTTCTTCACAAAGATGACATCTTTCTTTTTCTGTCTGAGTTTTAATTGAATTGCAGAAAAGCTATATATTGTAGGTTGTGTGTCTCTTGAAGAGTTAAAGCTGTAATTGAAATGTTGCTGGAACATCTTGAGAGACAATTTGTACAATGGCTGACTTGCAGTTCATTCGTGTCTGCTTTTATTCAAAGTGTAATGTAAGAAATTTTGGTTAGTGGTCATATTTCTGCAAGATACAACTTTATGTACATGAAGCTACGTAATACAATACAGCTTTCCAATGGGGGAGAGAATTTGCTAGTGCTTAAGTTCTGAGTCACATAAGTTGCTAAATGGTAAATCTGCTCCTTGATTATTATTTAAAAGGAAAAAAGGGGAAATAAATGGAAAAGATAGGGAAGCATTACATAATCAGACTAAGAAACCAGCTTTTCTCTGCCTCAAAAATAAGTATAAAACCATTTTGCTCACTGGAAACTTGGAGCTGGCAAACAAAATGGTATTGAAAAATGAGCTGTTCTAAATGCATCTGCTTTGCCTCTTACAACTAAATTCCTGCACCAATTCAATTTGAATTTATTTTGTATGCATTGGATGGTTTGGCCAACCAGATTGTGGAATTTATTTTGCCAGTAACCTTTTTTAAAGAAATGTATTTCTCTGTGTGAAGATAACTTCACTGCTTAATGTTTTGTTGCAAGTACATAAATCAAATTATGCTTTCTTTTCACTGGAAGAAATTGAACAGTGCCTGTCATTAGACAGCTGAACTGAAACCTTTGTTATTTCTGCTAGGCATTAGGAGTTCAATATTGGTAATTTAGTTATTGCAGTTCAGTTCACAGGATATTAATCCAGTTCCATTTCCTGTTTAGTGAGATTTAGGATTATTAGTGAGCTAATTTAAATCTCAAGGTCAAAAAGGTGAGGATGGTCTTTCTGCTTTTTAAAACAGGATCTAGTATAATGCGGATACTATTTAAAAAGGTTTAAGATTTTTTTTTTTAACAGCAATAATGACAGAAGCTGATTTGCTCTATAAACAATTTTAAACTGATACAAATGTGTCCCTGTAACAGTTTTCATCTGTTTATCTAAACCCTGTTAAACTGCAGGTATGTTTGTGTGTGAACAGATAGCAGAAGGTTGATTTCTCCCTCCCCCTAATACAGTTTTTCTTAAGAAAGCATTTTTGAATCCCACCAAATGCATCATTTTATGGTCTGCCTGCACAGCTACCCAAAAATTAACCATGTAACTGGAATATGTCATAATGGGCGGTGAAAGCAGTGAATGACTGTACTGGACACTCGAAGGAAAAAACTCGAGCACTGATCATTACCTGATCATGTAATGATTACCTAAGGACAGCATTCAGCTTATAAACTGAGCTCATGACATATCTTGAGTTATGTTCACCTTTTAAGACTATACTACCAGTAAAATTCAGCAAACTTTAAACTGCACAAATTTGGTTAAACATTTATACATGGTAGTCCAAACTGTATTATACCAATACGAAGTGGAAATCCTACCTCCCCCTTCTGTTGTTGCTTACAATGTCTTTGAGTAAAATTTTTTCCCCCTCCTTCCCAAAGGTACCTACTTCTCACAAATATTTCATTGTTGGCTCTTCTGTTAAACAGTGGATCTCTAATTTATGGAATTCCTTTACCTCAAATAAGTGACAGCATACAGTATTTTCTGAAGTCTGAGTCAATTAGGTTGAAACTGTTAATCCCAAGTGGCTTCCTCTTCTTTGTATTTGGCTCTTATTCTGTGAAAATGCTGCTTGTCCATGAATATGATGTATGCTGAGACTGTAAAACCAAATGGAGAAAACTTGTTCAAAATAAAGCCTTTTTTTATAAGAATCTGACAAAAATTATCCCTTTCCTTCAGATGGGATGCTGCTCTTCAAATGACTAATGAGGACATAGACTACAAAGTTTCAGTTCTTGAGCTATTTTTTTGAGTGATTCTTTGCCTTCTGCTTTTTCTAGACCTGGTGGAGCATGTCTTCAACTAAAAAAAAGAAAACTCAAAAAATAACCTCTCCATAGTTACTTGACAAAGTTGAAGTATCAAGAGTGCAACTTGGGGTTAGGAGTTGGGGTTTGTGTCTTATTTTTGGTTTGTTTTCTTTTTTAAATGGTAAGGGTTCTGGTTAAGAGATCCTGCAAGTTTTTGTTGCGGTGGTCTGTAGAGAGCAAGGTGGCTCATTTTTGACAGAAGGAGTGTGTTTAACTGAAGAAATGAGGAACTGAGAGGGCTTATGGCGTTTTAAAGATGATTCTTCCTAATGTTGCATTGCTCCAGCTGCGAAACTTTGGGCATGAGCAACTGTGTCCATTGCCACTATTTTACAACAGCACCTTAAACTGAATGTACTGCCTTTAGTATATTAGAAGTGAAACTGCTTACACGGCAGTTTAGGGGCGATGGTAATCACTCCATTCTCCAAATGCTTGTAACTGCTGATGCTGTTGCACTGATGGCTGCCCCCCCACCCCACCCCCCAAAAAAAAAAATAGTTCGCTTCAGGAAAAGACAGAGCTAAAAAATGGAACTGAGTTGGTATGTGCTCATTTCAGCTGGTGAGGAAGTAATGCCTCCTCGGTAAGGCTGTCATACAGGAGAACATTTGAAGCTGTATTTGCCGTTTATTGCAAGGAGGATGCTGAGCTGTGTTACAGAGAGCACAATTTTACCTTGGAGTGCGTTTTGAAAAAAAAATTAAAATTACTGCCAAATGTCTGTAGGATAAATCACAGAATCACAGAATCTTCCAGGTTGGAAGGGACCTTAAAGATCATCTTGTCCAACCATCAACCTAACTGACAAAAATAGACGCCCACACAACATACAAGGAGCAAATCAAGGCACCTTCACATTGAATTGATATGTGATGCATTCTAAAACTGCACAAGTATTTCTGAATTAGTCTGTTTAGCTAATGTTTTTTTTTTTTTATAAATGTCTCTGAATTCTTTTTGCAATATTAAATTTGCCAAATCCATACTTACGGAAAATGGAGCGATTCTCCTCAACTATGTGAACAAACCTTCCTTGTCAGCAAGGTGCTTATCAGTTATAAAGATTTAATCTCCTGTTAATGGATGCCATGTTTTATTCCTTATAAAATTGTAACTTCCAGCAAGAACTACTAGTGAAAAGACACTGCTATCCTATGCCACAGTCCCATAGCATTTCAGCAGCAGCGGCAGAACCACTTTAGGAGGCTGCTGCTTTCCTGCTGGAGGTTACTGCCAAAAAAGATGTTAATTGATCTAAAGTTTCAATTGTAAAATGGACTGGGGGGATCCGGTTCAAAGGGTGGGAGCTACAAAACCAGATCTGCTGCCAACAGACTAGCTCTGGTAGCCCCTGGCTTCATTTCACCATATGCAAAGTGGGAGAGGGAAGGGTGTGCTTATCCCCAGCTGTTAAGACACAAATACCTGCTTCTTGGCACTCCTTTGATAATCATTGGGTTTGCTACAAATTTCAGTTTTGGTGTTTGCTTTCTAACTGGATGGTTTCGACAGGACCAAAGGCAAGTTATGGGCATTCACCCATCAGCAGAGCAGAAGGGTGGTAACTTCTGCTGAAGCGGTGGGATGCTGGAGCCCTGTAGCAGTTTGTGTGAGTATGGTTGCCCCTTTGATCCAAATACCTTAAAAATACGTTCCCACTAGGAAGAGAAAGGTGTTCCTTTGGGACAAACTCATGCATTTTTGACGAAGGTAGGCAGAGTGCTGTGTGCCTGAGCACTGTGAAATGGGTGTGCTGTAGGCTGCTTCCAGGTCTCTGTTTCCGAAAAGCTGCTCTTTTAGTTTGGTCTGGACGGGAAAAAGGGAAAAAAAAGAAAGAAATCCTTTCTGCTCTAGTTTCAGTGAGCCACAAGACTAAGTGGGGAGAAAGGCAAACAGTGATCAAGCCAGTCTCCCTGCCTTTCTTTTTTCAAAGCCTTTAGTCTACCAGGCTTGGGCCTGCTGCGCTTCTGCCAGCACCTGGCGTGATTTCAAGTCCCGCTACCTATGCGACCGAATACTGGCCGTGTTTCAGATTGTTCTCGCTTTCTTCCTGGAGCTGTCTTGGATTCCGGCCAAGGGAATCCAATTCTTGCGGCGGAGGGAGGGAGGGAGCGAGCTGCTCCCGCTGCAGCCTGTGCACCAGCCTGCCTCCTGGAGCCCAGAGCTGTGGGAAGAGCCAGGGGAAGAAACCCTCCCTTTCCTACCCACCCCTCTTTCCCTTGAGAGCTAGTACTGCTCGTGTCTAAGAGGAAGATGAGAGAGCACTTCACGGACCAAAACAGTCCTGCATCTTCCATTGTTTCCTCTTCCTCTCCAGTGAACGCAGAGGATGCTTCTTCTCTGCTTCCTCTTGTGCTGGTGGAGATAGAAGTCCTGGAGCTGTAGGGGGAAGAGACTTGATAAAGGGACTGAGGCAAGACGTGAATAACTGATTTCTGGACAAAGCACAAGTGGAAAGTGAGCAGACTGAATTACGGACTTTGGGATTGCGTACAACATTAATTGTTGCATTGCTGGGCTAGGGATGGGCAAGGGAAATCCCGAAGTCTAAGACAGGCCAAAAGCTGACCAAGTAACAGTCTCAGTAATGTCTGTGCCTGTCTTTTCATTCTGGAGGAGTTTGACTCATGGTTTTTCACCCTTCTGTGTGACCATGTTGACCACAACAAAGAGACATTTAACTACCCTTCTTGGTTCAGCCTCCAAGGAGGCAGGCCTTTGGTCTTTTGGACAACTCTGTGATTCTCAAGCACACGTGGTGGTAGCAGTAACACCTTAGAGAAAGGACATTTTCAGCAAAGGGAACAAATCTGTAGTGGAGGGAGAGCAGCAGATTATGTCCTCCTTGCAGTACTAGCAGATGACTTTAATGAAGTTTCTGATGGAGTCTCTCACTCTACCCGGGTATCCAAGCTGGATTATTACAGTCTGCATGGGTGGCTTGTCAGATGAGAGAAAAACTGGCTGGGTCATTGGGCTTAGGGGGCAGTGATTAGTGGTTTATACCCTCCCCAGAGACCAGTTATGAGTACCACATGGGGCTGTGCCAGTACCTGTACTGTTTGAATATTTACNTGGCCAGTTCCTGTGCTTTTTTGAATTTTTTTTTTTTTTTTTTTTTGTCAGTGACTTACAGGAGAAAATTAATATGTTGTCATTGGGTTTGTGGATGACACCAAACTGGGGTGGTGTCACACCTGACACACTAGAGGGCAAGGCAGCCATCCACAAGGACCTGGACAGGCTGGAGGGATGGGCCAGCAGGGAACTCATGACACTGGACAAGGACAAAGATGAAGTCCACCCCTTAGGTGGACCAACCCCTGGCAGGGAACAGGCTGTTTGGCTGGGGAGCAGCTCTGCAGGTAGGGCCCTGGGGGTCACGGTGGGCAGCAAGCTGGACATGAGGCCAGTGTGTCCTTGGAGGAAAAAAGGGGAAACTGCATCCTCGGTGGGATGAACAGGGACAGCCAACAGACTGAAGGAAGCGATTATGCCCCTCTGCTTGACACCCATTAGACCATAGTTATATACTGGCTACTGTTTTGAGCCCCCAATAGGGAAAAGACCTCAGTAACTTAGAGTGAGTTGGTGGGCGGTGAACCTCCAAGAGAGTCCGGGGCTGGAGTGGTGGCCCTGTGGGGAGAGGCTGGGGGCACAGGGCTTGATTAGTCCAGGGAAGGGATAATTGTAGGGGAACCTAACAGCCACCTCCTTATGCCTACAGGCAGGTCAGCAAGAGGAAAAGTCAGGTTGTTTACTGAAGTAATAAATTGAAAGAGGGGAGGTTCCAGCCGGGTGTAGGGAAAACATTTTCTCCATGAAGTCAGGCGCTGAACTGGCTGTGTAGTCTCCGTTCTGGGAGGCCTTCAAGGCCTGAGCAACCTGGGTTGATCTCTAGACAGGCCTTGCTTTGAGCAGGAGGCTGAACTGCAGACCTCAGGAGGTCCCTTCCAGCCTAAGCAATGTTGTGGTTCTGATGTTCAGCCTAAATCCTCCTTGCTGTAGCTTTGACCTTTTCCACTTTCTCCTATTGTGAAGGAACACAAAAAGTTATTTATCCCCTTCCTCATTGCCCTTTAGCTAAGCGAACACAGCTCTGCCTCTTTTCAGTTTTCTCTTTTTTGAACAAGTCCACCTCTTTCAGTCTTTTCTCCCGGGCCATGTTTCTCTCTACACCTCTCTGCGGTGCTCCTCAGGCCATGTCCCACATGGGCCATATCTTTTTTGAAATGCAGCATTCCAGGTGGGACATGGTAACTCAACAAAGTGCACCAATGCTGAGAGTGCCATGTGTCCTGCAGACTATATTCCTGTTTGCATAACCCTGTATGATGTTTGCTTTTTTCACAACAGCAGGGCCTTGTTGACTCTCATTGAGTTTGCATGGCGCTATAGTTATACCTTCCACTTCTATGCGATTGCTGCCCAGATGGCTACTCAAGCAGTTTGCATTTGTCCTTATCGGCCAACTTCCTGTTTTACACTCTCATCTCATTTCTCCAGTCTGTCAAAGATAATTTTGAACTATGATTCTGTCCTCCAAATTGTTTGGGGCCTCTCCCATGCAGTTAAAATGTGGAGTGTCTCTTCTTGGGCTGCTTTTCCCTCCCTTTGTATAAAAACAGTTCCACAAGCTTGCGCGATATCCTTGTGCTCTCCCTTGGGATCTTGGTACCACCAAACTACCACTGGTTCATTAGTCTCTCCCAAAAAGCCTCCTCCACCTGATCTTCCTCCTCCAGGGATCCTACCACAACAGCATTTACCTTCCCCCCTGCTCTCCCTTTCATCACTATTGCACTTGTCCAAGGGATCTCTCTCCTCGAACCTTTCAGTTTTCAGCATGTCTACTCATCACTGATGCAAGAAACAACATTCTCTGCTTCCTGCTCCTAAACAAGCTGTTTATTTCAATGTTAATATTCTAATCAGTGTCACATTGCTGCTATGCGATTAAATTAATCATAATTTAAACTATATATCAACCTTCACCACAACTTGTCTTGTTCCTGGGGGGAAAAATAATCCTAAGCGATGTCAGATCTCAGGAAATAGCTTAAGCGGCTCCACTTATGAAATTGGTAATGACCTGCTGATTTATGGGAGTTATTTGTAAGGCTGGGTTGAAGAGTAATCCAAGTGTCCCAGTGATTTGGCTCTTCCATAATGGGTCTAATTAGCGGGTAGTGGCGTGGAGAAAAGCTTTGTGCATTCATTCCCAACCACAATGACTGATTTTAATGCCACTAATGCCAGTAGCACAGTGTGGGTCATTGTTGCTGTGGATATCTTTTAAGTCAGTTTTTAAACTCAAAATTCCTATTTTCTTGTAAGTGTTGCTAACTTACCTTCACCTGGCTGCTGACGGAGATGCAGAGCTGTGGTGCAATTACAAATCCCTCTCATTGGCCTCACACATCATGTTCAGGGAGTTTCCAACATGCCGAGTGCTGTCACTCTCTGAGGTATCTGTTTTACATTTTATAGGATCTGGCAAATCCACCTGTGCTGCCGATTTCATATGTCGATGCCCATTTGCCTGAAGGTGCAGTGGCTGCTGTGAGGCTGGGGCTTTTTCAGACAGCAGAGCTGACTCAGTACCTCTTCCCTCAGTCCCTCCCAAAAGGCACAAAAGGTATGATTATCCCTCTTTGGGTACTCTGTATGGGTACAATCGCAGTTTTCAAACACTTGTACCCATTCTGTTCCAAGTATTCATGGCTTTTTGATTCTCTGTGCTTTGCAGCTGGGCCTCACGTGTGCCCTCACATGCGTCTCGTGTTTTTTTCTGATACCCATTTCTTGGGCCAGGTGTTCTTAACGTCACCATTTTCACACTCTGCATTCCCCTTGTGCCATTCTGTAGTTTAGCTGCACCAAATGCAAGCTAGAATCTGATTCCACATGCTTTTGCAATCGATGTTTTTCCAGTGGGGCTACTGTTTACTTGTGCAAACCTCACTTTACATGCATATTTCAGACATAATTAGCTGGGCAAAATGTGATGTAAAGTAAATAATTGTCCTGTTTAATAGCAGTATTTTCTAGTAAATCTTTAGGAAAATGAGAATAACAACGTGGAATTCAAAGTAGGTTTACATCTACTTTGATCCAGAAATGGGCAGGGAAAAAGTCTTGTAATTTGTCATCACCATGGATTTTTCTCTGTAATTTGTGTGGATTTTTAACAAATGTAATGAAACAGCTGCCGCAGTGTCACTATTTAAGGCCAATATAAAATACCTTGCTCTTCTCTTTTTTTTAATCACTTGGTGCTTCTCCTGTGTTTTTTCATAAATTTCACCCCATATCCTAGTCATGGTCCATTTTCTTACCAGAGAGACCCTTGACTTTGTAACCCTACGGCTGGTCACTCAGCTTCAGACAGTCACATCCAGTTGTAAAGTGTCTTTTTACCATTTGATTAGAACATCCTGTTCCTTTTTATTTTTTATATAGCATGCAATACTCTCCAAATAGCTACACTACATAGTATCTGTATGTACAGATGGAGACATACCATTGTCTCCGCTCCTTTGATTACCTAAAACACACGGAACACTTCAGGGTGAATCATGTTCTAAAATAAAGCTACCTTGAATTGCTTTTCTCTTTATTAGTATCTTTTATATAAGATAGAAAAGAAAGTGCTGCTTGGACTTTCTGCAGCAACAAGCTATGTTCTTGAAATCTTTTACTCTGGTAAGTCTTTTTTGGTATCTCATGCTTTCATGCAACGATTTCTGGGTTGTTTTGGTTTGTTTTTTTCTGCATAATCTGGAGCACCTTGTGGTTGTCAAGAATTATTCTGAGACAATTTGCACTGAGTGTCTTGAATTCACCTGCACCCTGTTACATATTGTAAAGCTCCATGCACAACAGTGCAGATGCAGCCATTGTGACACTGAGCGACCTCCCAGGCAAATACTTCATTATCACATTCTCAGACACCATCAGAAGCGTAGTAATGACATCAGGGCATAATAATGATCCATCCACGGCATTGGTTCCATAAGGACTCATGGAGATGAAGCCAATTTGGCTAGGACACAGCCACCCACAAAGCTCAAGGTGGATGCTGCTTCATAGAATCATAGAATGGCTAGTGTTGGAAGGGACCATCTTGTTCCAACCCCCTGCCATGGGCAGGGACACTTCCCACTAGACCAGGTTGCTCAAAGCCCCATCCAGCCTGGCCTTGGCTCCTTCTTCACCAGCAGTGTGCAGCCTGCCTCTGTGCCAGCAAGCACACCAGCAGCGAAATTGCAGGCAACACGGGAGCTTCAAGTGTTTAGGTGTTTTCCAGAGCCACGCTTAGGGCTTGGCACCTTTTGGGATAAACCCATTTCCTGATTCCTGGCACAACTACTGCTAGTGAAATGACTGGTGCGGGTTTATTTCAGCAAGACGGTCACACTTCCTTTCTGTAGCACCATTTCCAGCCTGCAGGTCCTACCTGGGGCCTTCACCAGCTCCTCCCCACTCCGGGGCTGGGTATTTCCAGGCTTTGACACCAGACCCAGAGACACCTGGACCCTCTCTCTCCCCCCTGATGCTGATCTTGGGCAAGCTGAGACAGGGTCGCACAGCTGGCAGCACAAGGCCGGTCCCCAGACGCAAGCACAGCCCTGAGGCCTTTTCAGGGGGTTCGGCTGCAGCCCTACCCTTGAAAATCCCCTCTGATGCAGCAGGTATTTTTTTCCCCCAAATTCGGCAAGTAGCCGGAGGCCTGGAGCTCGGGGGTTACAAGCAGCCTGGGCACCTCTTTCTCCCTCACGGCCGCGGCCTTCGAAGGCCGAGGCCTGGTCGCGCCCCCTCGAGCCCGCGCCCCCGGCAGAGACCTCGTCCCAGGCCCCGCGTTTCGCCCCCGGTTTCCCCTCAGAGCCGCGGCCTGGGGCCGGGCACCCCCCGAGGCCCGCTCCCGATCGCCACACGGCTGCAGGCGGCGGTGCCCCGTGGCCGCGCGCCGCCTCCCCATTGGCTGTCCCTGATTCGCCAACTCCCCCGTGGCGGCCAATGGCAGCGCCCGCTCCCCTTCCCTCCCCTCGCGTGGGGCGGGGCCGGCGGCGGGGCGGGACCACGGGGCTCGCGGG
>VXAK01012493.1:0-11122 GCA_013399435.1 Arenaria interpres | reverse complement strand
CGGTGTGCTGCAGCGCGGGTGGGCGGCGGCGGTGTCCTGAGGAGCTCGCGTGGGGGTGAGGCAGCAGCTGCGTCCCCCTCGCCGCCCGTTGCATCATCCGCGGCGTGGGGGAGCTGGGAGCGTCCACCTCGCCTCAGCGGGAGCGGCCGTTAAACGGTCACTGTGGCGTGGCGCGAGGTGGCGGGGGGGGGGGGGGGGCNGTGTGTGTGGGGGGGTGTTCAGGGCTGTTCCGGGCGAGCGGAGGCCCGGAGCTGGCCTGCCGGAGGGTGCCTGCGGTGCTCCGAGGGTGCTGCGGGCGGGTGGAGGATGCCCGCCTCCTCCGGGCGAGGAGCGAGGGGAGGAAAGGCTGGCTTCGGGCTTCTTGCACAGGCTCGCAAGGCGAAATCGTGCCTTTTGTTCTCTCATGGGTTTGGCCGCTGGCTCTTGGCCTGTCATCCATTGTCCTTGTGGGTACCGTGGCGGTCTCTTGCCAATGTTTTTTGGTTAATGCAGGGGACTGAGAAGCTTGCTTCTATTACACTTTATTGTATGCATTACCCTTCCCCTGTTAGGAAGGGTCTGAACTTGGCTGACACCTGTGAGACTTACTTAATAGCAGTATTAGTATTAATACCGTGCTGGCATATTATTGAACTAGCCATTACTTGAAAGACAAGCAATTCCTCTCCTATTCCTGTTTGAGTATCTAGTCTTCTCTATATATATGTGTTTTGGTTGTTTTTTTTTTAAATCATAAAACCTTTGACTATGGAGGTTTTGGAGTGCCGGGCTCTGTTCCAGCAAAGTTGCTCAGAGTGTTTACCCGTTAAATGAGTCTGTTTGCTGAGTTGAGGTGCACGAGCAATGTGTTCTGCAAAAGTTGTGCCGCGGCAAGGAGGGAAAACTCAGAGCATGGGGACAGGTGAAATCTGGGGATTTTATGTCAGAGGAGGAAAAGTATTTTCTGGGAAACTGAGACTTGCTCAGAACCTGGTGTTTCTTAGCAGGAGAATGGCTGTAGTGAGATCGCTACTGATGAACTATGGTTTAGGTGCTAGGTTAAGTCCAGTACATGGGGCATTTGTGCAGGTTATCCTCTTTGATAGTAGTTGGTGGCCCCTCTCAGCCTGTGAGTTAACCAGCCTGCTTAAGGGAGAGCAGTACTCCTAAAAACTGTGGTTGGTAGCAAGGGTCATGAAGGGCCCTTGTTCTGGAGCATGCATGCTGGCTCAGGTACGTCACTAATCTGGCGCTGGCAGCATAGCAGGCTGCCAGGACGGCTTGGACAGGCTGGCCTCTGGCTATTGGCAGGTGCCTGCTGTCTGCATGTGAGACACATAGGAGCCAGGCAGGCAGCAGGCTGTACCGTCCTCGTGGTTGGACTGTGGGTGCCTGCCAAAAACTCTACAGATGTAGCCAGAGCGGGCGGCAGCTGGTCTTTCCCACAAAACATGCATCAGCCAAAAATCTGGCTTCCTACCCAGGCAGTGGTGACCAGTGCTGCTTTGCCAACCTTGATCAGAGGTCCCTGGGCTAACAAAAGATGCAATGCCTCATAATGCAGGGGAGCTATACTTCTACCTGTTTTATAGACCTGGACAGCAATTAAGAGCAGAGCTCCAGTTCCCTCTTTTTGTCATGCTGGGCACCTTGCTTACTCTCTGAGCCTCTGTCACCCCATCTGTAGTGCTTTCCTCCATGAAATTGGTGAGCTTAGCAGATCGAGAGCAGGGATTAGGCTGCAGTGTTGGTCCATCTGTGTGTGCTAAGGAAAGGGAACTAGAAGCAGGGAAAGAAACAATGAAAGTTTCTGACAGCAACAGGTGAAAATGCAGATATTCTCCAGTCTTTTCTCTAATGCTGTTGTGCTCCTTGAAGACATCAGTCTTTGTTCAGGAGGCTTATCAGGCGAGTCTGGACAGGATTGGACTAAACTCAGGAAATGAAGGTGTCAAAAGGCACCTGGGTTACAGCTCGTGCACAGCTTCCCTTCTGTGGGGGGGAAGGCAGACTGAACACTTTTATATTTTCACAGGCTGATCTCTGGTGTAACAATTGCCATAGCAGTGGAAGTTGCTTTGGTGTTGAAGTTTTAACATCTTTGCAGTGTTACAGAGGCGTTAAAGAACTACTCATTTCCTATCAGGAGGCTTATGGGTATGCCAGCCCAGCCTTGAAAGGAAGAGTGATGATTGAGAGGACACAGGTGTGCTCATCTGCTCTGTAAAAGAAAACAGATAAGATTAGATTCTCAAAGTATTTCTTCCTAGAGCCAGAGTGTTGTTAATTCATAAGTGAGTTACTTCAGGTCACCTGATGTTTCCTGACACAGAAGCAATGGCTGCCTGCGACTGAGCAAGTAGCAGAGTGGAGGGGGGGGGAAATTAAAAAAAAACAAAAAACCAACAACCAAACAAAAAAAACCCCAAACAACAGAAAAAAACCAGATGGCTGACTGCCTCCTGAATCACTTATAGCTGTGGTGTTTCTGAACAGCTTCCAAAGGCTGGATGGTTACTGCTACACCTTTAAACCTGTAAAGATCCTAAAGCTCTCTATGACCGTATGATACTCAAAGTGAGCAGAACAACTGGTTTGTAGTGGTTCATGGAGTAAAGCTTGCTTAATGTCCAAGTTTCCCATTCTCAGGCCGCAACCTAATGAAATCCTGTATCTCATCTCTTGCTGACTAGTTAGCCCTTGGGGCATCTCTCTCTGATCCACCTCTTACACCTGCCTTTTTTGGCAGCTTCATTTCTGCTTCAGTCAAGACTCAAGTTAATTAGGTTCTCGCATGCACAGTACTCTTTAAATGTCTGCATTAGTGCTGACATCATATACTGTAAACAGCCTTAGAAACTGTAGATCCTAACATATCTGTGGAGTGAGTTCAGCCCAGCCTGACTGGGGATTAATTTCACTCAGTGGCCTTCAGTTCTGTAGGAGTTGAGAAATAGTTTAAGTCTTGGGTTCCCTGTGGAGATGGATCCAGAGATGTGAGCCTTGCCCATGAGGCTTTCTGGATCTCGTACCTCTGCCTATATCCCAGTCCCCTTCGTGACTTAGGTATAAGTGACTTTGTAAATGGTCTTTCTGATTTTTCTGCCCCATGTACTCTGCAGATATAATGGCAGAAGTTAGTCCAGCTTGTCTAGTTAGACTCTGCCCACACCCCTAGCTAGTTATGGGAGTGTTCTCTTTTACAGCAAACTTAAATTCAGGCTGACAGAATTTCTTTTGTGAAGATGGGCAACTTTTCCTGCAGCTTATGTCCTTCAGGCTCTTCTGAACAGCACTCAGTTACAAATTGGAGCAGCAGTCACCATTCTCCTATCCTGTCTCCCCAGTCTTCATTCCTAAAAGAATGGGAAGAGCGTAAGGCTAGCAAAGAAATTGCTATTGTCCTCTTTTGATGATTTCTGCTCACCCCCTTTCCTTTGTCCTCCAAAGGTCTCTCCAGTAGAAAGATGCACCAGCTTGCTATGGCCTGATTTGGGCCTGTAAGCAGGATCATAGATCTTGGGAGGAATCTGGATGTCCTAGGCTGACCACCTCTGCCCCCTGTTTTCCTGCAGCTGCATCATCTAGTACTGTAAGCACCAGTTGCATGCTCTGGGTGGTGTTCAGGGAGCTCATCAGTAGAACTGAAGGAGTTCGAAGATCTGAGACCTTCCTGTTGGTTCTGAATATGACAAGTCACTCTTGGGCTCTTGACCTGTTTCTTAGATGTAACAGTAAGCTATCGCAGATGCTTTTATGTTTCTGCTGAGTGCTTTAGTAATAATTCCTATTGGAGAACAACCAAGTCTGTCCTAGGATTTTGTCCTTCTTCAAAACCCTAAGATGTTAAGTTGACCATAGCTAAGACTGATTCTCTACCGGTATGAGTAGAATTTGGCTTTGTAAATCCATGTATCTACTTTGGGCTGTGTGGGGTTATTTAAAATAATACCTAATAAAATGATTTGAAGGGATTTATTAAACAGGAGCTTATGTTCCTTCCAATAAATGATGTTGCTTAAGGTTAGTATTTGGTGACAAGATTTTTGTTGGCAATGCTTGCCATTAGCTTTTTCTCTCTATCCTTGGTTTTGTTCAGAGTTCTAGACCCATTATTGAAGCTTTGGTCAGAGTATTGCCATTCTAAACACATGAAAGAATCTCATGGCTTAGTTGAAGGCAATAAATATAGCTTTTTCTCTGTTTCTGCTTTTCCTTCCATTTCTGTTTCTAGTTCAAGAGGTGATGGGTGTTGCTGTTAGTGGATTGTGGATTTTTTTGCCTTACAATAGAGGAAATGAGATGGTATTGTCTTTTCCAATTTGGAGGGTATCCTCCAAAAGGCAGCTTTTGAAGAGAACCACGTTCATTTCTTTCCTGCCATCAATACAAAGAATAAATACTTATTTTTTTGAAACATCTGAAACGTTTACTGAAACAATTTTCTCTCCCTTCCTCCTTGATTTTTGGACCCTCTTGAACAACACTGAGGAGTGGCGATTTAAAGCTTTTAAAGGTTTTGCATTCCTATTTTATCAGAACCTAGAAGATGAACAAAATCTGCTGTTTCTTGACTATAACCCCTTCCTGCTTTCTTCCTGAATTTGAAATGGTTTGATCCTTTGACAGCAAGGTACCCTTATTAGATGGACTTTGTAAATATTGTCAGTGCTACCTGTGAGCAGAGGCAGTCGGTGTCTATGCCCAGTATTGCATGCCAGCTGTCTGAAGGAGTGTGTGACTGTGGCTCATAAAAAGACTTGAAACTTCTTCAGTATTTTTTCCTTACTAAAAAAAGTGTTGATACTCTGAACTGTGAACCAGGCACTTTCTAAAAACAGAAATGAAGGCTGGGTTTCACTCTGGAACTGGAAGTAAGCTAATTACTGGTAACAAAGACTGATTGATGTTAGATTATGTATATTTATGGGATATTAGCTTTCTTGGACTGATGTCTCGCAGACTAGTCCTGACAGTAGTCTAGGACAGAATGTAGTCCATCCTGGCTCTTGGGTATCTATTAGCCTAAATGAAGTAGATTCATGTCATTTTGGTGGCATGGAAGACTTGTATCCGGAAGGAGAATTTTTTCAAGCCTTGATCTGGAAAGTTAGCACTTTCAGAGGCCTTTTTTTCCTAAAGGAGGGCAGTTTAAATGCCTTGGGGATTTTCTTCAAATCAGTGCGCAAGAAAGGAATTGGTGAACATAAGGCAGTAGTGGTTAGTGGTGCATATTAACTTGCAGGATCAAATGCTAAAGTTCACTGATCCTGTGATTCAGTTTTTTTCCAGTGTGTTACCAGACCATCAATTCTGATCTAAACTGTGTCTGTTTTGTGTGTGTGTGTCAGGAGGAGGATGAGGCCAGGGACCCTTTCCAAGCCTAGCAAAATTCAGTAATGGAAAGAGCTTGAATCTTGGTGCAAAATGGTGGTGAGAAAATAAAATATTAGGAAAAAAACCCCACGCTTTCCAAGACTTCAAGCCAGATTTTTGTCTTCAGTGGAAAGGAAGCAGGGAGGCTTTATGAGCAACTGTTTGGAGTAGGAAAAAAGAACTTACTGCTTCTAATTTATATTTACTAATTTCTGAAACAAAAAGTCTGCTAGAAGGTTTCCTTGCTTCCTTGTGGTTCAAGTGTTCGCTTTGTGTGTTATATCCAGCGTCACTACAGTTGTCCATGCAATACTGATTCAGTTTGGGTAGTAACTTGTGAGGTTTAGGTCTCAAGGGTAGAAAGGCCTCTGCAAGTGTTCCTATATAAAACCCTTGCCTTTTCCCAAGTACCAGATCTTTTGGTGATGGCCTCATGAAGCCCTTTCACCCTTGGTGTCCCTAGAAGTGTATATCCTGTGAATTGGAGTATTTTCTATTACTTTGTGTGGCTTTCAAGCTTATGGAATTGCAGACAGTCCAATGGAGGTATTTTTTGCTTACTTTACTGGATCTGAGCTGTTTGGCAGGGCAGAGGAAAGATTAGGTAATGTGGGAAGAACAGGATCAGGAGACCCTCCACTGGTCTTGTGCAATACCTCTGCTGTGTGATTATTTTTTTTTTATCCTGTTTATACAAGACATCTTCACTTTGTTTTGCAGCTTCTTTTTTTCCCCTATGAAAGAGGAATGTGTGTCTTGCCCCTAAAAGAGACTTTTTTCCTGATTTTTTTTTTTTTCTTCCTTTTTCCACAATCTGCAGCTTTGAAGAGGTTTCCAGTCTTGTGACGCACAGTACTCAGTCTTCTGAAGAAAGTCCAGTCTACCGTGCTGTCACCTTCACCAAAGAACATGGAGAAGTTGATGTCAGAAAGGCCTGTTTCTGTGTCTAAGGTACTAATTGGTCTTTGGGGAATACTGTTTGCCTGTTTTTCTGTCACCAGAATTTTGGAAAGACCTATCTGTTCTTGGGGGGATTTCTACAGTGTTTTGGTTTTTTTTTTTGTTTTTGTTTTGTTTGTTTGTGTTGTTTTGTTTGTTTGTTTGTTTTTGTTTTGTTGTTTTTTCTGGAATGCTGTGGAGGTAGGTGCTATTGAAACGAGTGGCCTTTCTGGAAGAGTTCTCCTTCATGACCACAGGTAGCAATTCAGTTTTTTGGCACATTTTCTAATTAGTCACCAAGTAGTCCTACTCAGTTCCTCTCTGCTTGGAATGGGGAGTGTTTATTTCAGAGAGCTGTTTTTAGTGTGGGAGGGGTGTCTCCCATGAGGGTTAGTCCTGTTTTCTTGATATTTATGGAGGCTAGTTACAGTTAGTATGTTTCAGTGTGTTTAAGCTCTCTTCATGTAGAGTGTTGCATTGAGCTTTTGCACTCAGTGTTGCAGTGCAAGATTCTCATTTTGGTGATAAGAATTTGGCAAATCAAAATTTTGCTGAAATGCTTTCCCATCTTCACAGTGGGAAGTGAAGTTTGTTGTGACCTTTTTCACATAAGGGAAAAAAAAGACTGGGACATTTGAGGATGGGATTCATCTATCTGAGGCATACTGTGCTCTCTCCCCTAACACCTGGATCTTAGATACAGTGATATGATATCTTATAGTCAGTGGCAGAACCTGTTCTTGTGTGTTAAAGGCTGACTGTTGCCATTCCTCCTTTTGGCTTATAGGTGATTCTGCTCTCTTGACAATTGCCACCTGGGCAGTTTCTGTTCAGGCTTCCCTCAGAAGAGCTGCATGCTGAAACACTAGACTGGAAATAGATACGTTGGTTTTTTGTTTTGGACAAGAATAAGGACTCCTTATAAGTAACATGATTTTTAGCTACTTTAGGGAGGACAGTGATGTGAAAGTGAATGGCTGGTTTCCCATGGTGCAGAACTTGAGTGACTTTGATAGTCTCAAAAGATGCTCTGACCTTTTTACAGCAAGGCATAAAAATCACTCTCTTCCCCCTCCTTTTTTTTTTCTTTTTTTTTTCTTTTTTCTTTTTTTTTTTTTTTCTCCCCTCCACCAAGGATGAAATGCCTAGGCTTTCTCCCCAGCAGAAGCCAGATACGAACTCATGCCCTCATGCACCTGGCAAATATTTCCTCCCTGGTGGGGCAGACAATGAGAACTGCAAGGCTAATGACAAGGAAAGAGAGTGGATCCGTCCTGATACACCTAGCAAATGCACATGGAAGCTTGGGAAACCCCCCTCTGCCTCCCCTCATCGTCATACCAGTCTGTAAGTATTACTTTTATTTGTTGATTTTCAGTAGAGCACTAATCCAGGTCCCCTCAGAGCCACGTGGATTTAACAAAAGGTGACTGTTTTAAATTGATGCTGTTTAGCATGTAGATATGCTGGTGCTTAATTTCCATGTATAAGCAAAGCTAAGAACCCAGATTAAGGGGGCTTGCACCAAAGATATGAAACTTGGACTGGAACTAGCTTATTTTAAGCAACCTGACGAGCAGTTCCCTGACTAGATGGAAGATTGCACTGTTAATGCCTTTTGCTTGTGAAATAGCTGACTCTCAGCAGTGCTAAGCTACTTCATGCCAGGAAGAAGTGCAGAACACTTCATTCTTGCTTCAGCACTTGTCTTGATATCTGATTAATCCTTGTTTTGGTCAAGGACTTGGTGTTTTGTGAATTTGTACCCAATGGACATTCTTTTAAACTAAAATAACTAGCCTGGTAAAGGTGGGGGAGAAAGCTGGTTGAAATAAAAAGCATTGGAAGCACTGTGTTGCTTTTGTGTGATCTGCCTGTGTCCCCTTCTGTGAATACACTGACTTTGTTTATGTGTGTACCAGGCCAGAACCTCTGAAAATCCTGCCAAGCATCCTCAATAAAGTTGGCAATACGCCCTTGGTACGAATCAACAAGATTGGGAAGCAGTATGGGCTCAAGTGTGAACTCTGTGAGTACTTCTGCAGATAGAAAATCAAAATAAGAAACACCATTTCAGAAACTTGGGTAGTCCTGGTTAGCAGTGGGACCACTGGAGTCCCATCTGGGCATAGGAGGAATGCAGGTGCCCTGCAGAAAATGGTGAAAAAAAGTTCCTGCTTTTCTTTAGCAGATTTTCAGGTTTTTAGGATTTGGTCATCTAAAACATGTTTAAATTTGTACTTCATGAGGACATTTCCTGCAACTTTTCCATTTTTTCATAGAAAATAGTTTTTTGATTTAAAAATGTTTTATGATGTTTTTAACTGCTTCTTATATTCAAAGTACTCATCAGTTTGTGTACAAATGCACATCTGCAGTTACGACTGAAGATCACTGAAAAATGATCAAAGGGATGAAACTGTCAACGAATGTCTTTTTTGTTTGTTTGTTTTTTAAACCCAGCCATACTGGAGATATCTGGAGGCTCTGATCAAAGTCTTGAAAGGTGTTTAACACCATCGAAGGGATTAGTGCTGGGAGTACTTAAGTGAAAGTGTAGGCTGAACAATGGGAGAAACTTCCAGTTTGATCAGAAACTCTTTGGCTGGAGAATGTAGTGGGGAAGAGGCAAGGCATGTTGGTAGAGTTCTCTTTCTCCCATGCTATTGCAGTGGAAGAGCCCTAGAGCTTTTCATCTGAATGACTGGGCTGTAATAAAGAGGAAAGATGAAAGGAGAGGTCATATTTTGAGACTGACAGAGTGGGGGTTCCTGGCTTCTGTGGCCAGCGTCAAAAGCCAAACTTGCTTTGTTTTTGTGACTCTTAACAGTAGAGATGCTGTGAACTGAGTCCCTGTCTCTGATGTAAAGTAGGGAGGTGAATTGGGCAGACATGTTAAAAGGGTTGCTCTTGCAGATACATTTGGGATCAGCAGCATGTTTAACAAATGACTGCTGTTTAAGAACTCTGCTTGGTTTCTTTGTTTCCAGTGGCAAAATGTGAGTTCTTCAATGCTGGGGGCAGTGTGAAGGACCGCATCAGCCTGAGGATGGTAGAGGATGCTGAAAAAGCTGGGATCTTGAAGCCTGGGGACACTATCATAGAGCCAACCTCTGGAAACACAGGTAGGAGATGAAGAGACCCTAGCAAAGTGTAGGGGGAAAATGCTGTTGTGGTTTTCCTCGAAGAGACAGACTTGAAATTGGAGCATGGAGGCTACCTGTGCAAGGAAGAAAGGGGATCCCTTCCTGCTTGCATGGTGTAGGGAGCAGTGCCTCTTCCATCTCACACAAGGAACAATTCTGCAGTGTCCTATTCTGAGCAGAACAGCTGTGAAGGAGGTCTGGTAACTTTGCAGAGGTCCTTTGCTTTGTAAGAAAGGAAGTGTTCGTCTGGATTCAGTAGGGTCTTCAAGTTCTGTTCAGGAATTAAAGTCTGACTGAAATTATTGATTAAAAAAAAAAAGCACCAAAAGACTAGTGTGAATCTGGATCTTCCCATTCTATTTAGGAATAGAATGGTCCCTGTCAGGTGAGGTGGGCCTTGTTTGAGAAACAGCTTTCCATATTGGTGCAGTTTTGATGGGAGATGAGCTGCATCCCCACAGCATTGTCTGCTGACATAGGCCTTGCACACCTAGATTTTTCAACAGATTCCACTTGGGTCAGCGTCTTCTCCTTGGAGGGCTGGAGGAAGGAACAGTCCTGCGAATCAGGAACCAAGCAGAACATCTGATGATCTGAGCAGCCTGGAGTTAACTTTGGGCTCCAGCTGCTGTTCTTCTGTTAAGCTGCTCTGCTGGTGGGGAATAAACATACTGAAATGCTCCCCCTTGAGCTAGTTCAACTTGAAATGTATTGCTTCCTCTGAGGAGTATCCTGAGCTGAGCTACAAGCTATTGTCCTGCCTGATGTGTTCTGGAGATGAGTTCTGTCTTTCCTGTTCTTAAACTTTTTCCTTGGCATCCACTGTTGCCTTCTGATAGACATAGTCCAGGCAGATCTTCCTTTTGTTATTTTGATCCAGTACAGCCTTTCTTAATGGAGGGAGTAGGAGGATGAGCTGATCTGTGACCAGTTCTCCTGCCTTCAGCAGAAAACTGGGAAGTCATATGTGTTGCTGTTTGCTTGGCAGCTGCTCTGTGGGGGGTGCAGTGCGACTGAAGTCCTTGTGCCCTATGGCTGTGGCTATACCTCTTCCCTGAACAATGGCATGTAGTGGAAAATATCCATATTCCATTCCTCCAGTATCTGGGGTTATACTATGACATCTTGCCTTCTGGGTCAACACCTGATAAATGGTTCTCCTTGCCACAGAATCCAAAAGATAGAAAGAAAGCAGAACTGAAGGAGATACAGGACAATTACTTCAGAAATGTCTCTTTTCCTGTAAAAGCAAAGACCAGGGCAGATGGTAACCTGAGAGAAACGGCTTTTGCTCTAGGCTACTGCTCAGAGCTACTGAGTATGTTAAATGTGAGAGCTAATGTGTTACATTTTTGTCCTCTCTGCATCCCACTTTTCCCTCAGCCAAAGTCCTCTTTGGATGTTTGCTGCGTTTCCAGGTCAGCAGCAGAAAGTACAAAGTGTTAGAGTTCAGGTCTCAAAAATGCTCTCTTCATCACCATAAGGGAGAGTAGGGCGCTGGATGGCTTCTCTTCAGTCTTTGACCTTAGTAAGGCTTTTTCTTTTTTTTTTTTTTAAGTCGGGCATACATATTTATCTATAATATACCAGGAAAAGTTCTTTCCCCCCATCCCAAATAATTGAACACTGCTTGAATTACTTGAGATGTGAGTTATGCTTCTCTTACAGGAACAGTTAAAGAT
>VXAK01012492.1:176597-199582 GCA_013399435.1 Arenaria interpres | reverse complement strand
TTTTTTTTTTTTTTTCTATTTTTGATACATTGTGTGGTGTTTTTTACAGTGGCAAGTTCCCTGCAAGGAGAGTTTAATATGACTGGTGGTTGACAGTGTTGACAGGAATGCTTGGTGAAATTCTTCCACTAGAATGCTGTGGGTTTTTTCTAGAATACTTATTTGAATAACAAAGCGGTTGCTCTCTAGATAAGGAGAAACTATAACAGGTAATTTGGCTTAAACAGAAGCTTTTCCCCTAAAATTCAAAATTGCAGTGAAGCTGCTGGGATACAATTATAAACTTCAGTGAAAAAATGATGGACAGTTCTCTCCATTGTAACCTTTTTTTTCCATCTATTTTTACTCTTTGAAAAAAAATATTCCAATAGTCTTCAAGGATATAGGATGATGAGATCCATATAATTTTGGATAAAATAAAAGGGTGATACATTGTATTTGTAATTAGTGGGCAATGTAGAGTAACTAGAGCAGTAGCTACTATAGATATAACACTATCGTGCACAGAGCTCTCTGCATGGTCATTGTTATCACTTTACAAAGCTAAATACTCAATTATATGAATGAAGTGAAGTCAAGGGGGGGTTGGGGAGGGGAAGAGGACAGAAGTAGCAAAAGAAGCTAAAGAGAATTTATGCACCAGAATTTTTGTTTTAAAGAAAATTCATTAAAATGAAAGCTGGCAGCTGCAGGGTGAACCCTGGAAATTTAGGTCCATGTCATAGCTTGAAATTAATAACTCTCCTAAAGCACTCAAAGCAAAGAATAACCTCTGTCATTTCCTGAAGGCTTAAATTTAAAATACTGTGTATAATCTACAGTAGTTTACCCTAATTCTCAAAGGAAAAAGAGCTTGAGTTCATCATTACCATTATCTATGCAGCAGATACATTAGCGACTCAAATGTTCTGAAGGCTGCAAATAATTAGAAAAAAAAAAAAAAAAGAGCCTTTAATTTATTAAAAGAACTAACATAAACTCTGCTTCCTCTTGGACATGAGCAAAAGCACTAAGGCAAAATGATCTTACCAATGGGAAAGTATTTCAGGAAAACTGAAGCTGCAGTGTTTTATTCAGCCAAGTCATAACTGAGATATACAAAGAAAAAATATTTTTGCAAGAAAAGTTTCCTTTTTTTTTTCGTAAGCCTTCTAGTTAACTTCCCCATAGTCTTTGCTGAGAAAATCTCCAAGCAGTCAAGACAACTGAATTTGTTCACACTCATGACGGTTCGTGTTGTGGTCTTCTTTGCAGAACAATACATTTGTAATTTATTATCATGGAATATATTAATATAATTTTACTGGCAAACATCTAAATAGCTGGAAAAAAATTGATTCTTCTGCACTTTGTGGGCTTTAAAATATGTTTAATGTTTTTCCATGAGCTTATGAATACTAATATATGCGTTTTTTTCTTGTGTGTCAAATCAGTAAGTGTATAGTGAATAGTTTGGAGGGTAGTATGAGGAAAAAAGGAAATATATGGGGATTATACATTTGTCTTATCTTTTTATTGTCCAGTAAGGTTACTTTCGCAGATGGATTCTGCAACATATGTTTTTAGGTTTCAAAGCTACAGAATTTTGTTTATTGGCACCACAGTTTCCTTACCTTAAAAAACTAGAGAATGTTGAGTGCAAGTGCATGCCTCTGTCCTGATTTTGTGAGTTTACTTCATATTTTGAATCCAGTTATCTGTCTGTTTCTCCTTCATTTGTTGTACACAGTAGTTTTCAGGGTTGTTCTTATGGAATTTTTCTCATTTGATCTCCTGTAATCTCTTTTTATCCCGTCTGTTCTCCTTCATACATACACTCTCTCCTGAAGTGCTTATTTGTAAATGTTCATTCAACTGCTGTTCCCATGATGGTGGTGCAAAAATCTGTTTCCTCTTCTACTGCTTTAAGTGATGTGGTGCATGGTATTCCCTAAGATTTTATTATGAAACCATCATAGTATTTTTAAGACAGAGCTGTTTTCCGTGATCTGCGCCACCTGTAACTTGCAGAACTTGCATCTTGTTTCTGTGTGATATAACAGGTGGTCTGGTAATTTTGGCAGGGCAGAGACAGGCTAGTTTGGGAACACCTACATTGTGGAGAGGCAAGATACCAGCAGGTAGCTCTTTGGTAGTAGTTTTCTGTGATACTCCATGATATTATGCTGCTTTATAGAATCATAGAATCATAGAATTGTCCAGGCCGGAAGGGACCTCCAAAGGTCATCTAGTCCGCCCCCCCCGCAGTCAGCAGGGACACCCCCAACTAGACCAGGTTGCCCAGGGCCTCGTCGAGCCTCACCTTGAATATCTCCAGGGAAGGGGCCTCAACCGCCTCCCTGGGCAACCTGTTCCAGTGCTCCACCACCCTCACAGTAAAGAACCTTCTCCTAATCTCCAATCTAAACCTGCTCCCCTCCAGCTTAAAGCCATTGCCCCTCGTTCTGTCACTACAGGCCTTTGTAAACAGGCTCTCCCCAGCCTTCCTGTAGGCCCCCTTCAGGTACTGGAAGGCCGCTATTAGATCTCCCCGGAGCCTCCTCTTCTTCAGGCTTTAGCCAAATCGGGAACTATTCCCTCCCTAGGTTTAGATAGTTGCTTTATGCTTTCTGTGTAAGATTGCCTCTTGGTTCATATTGAATTTGGAAGCCTAACTGACTTTTTCCTCCATGCCTGCTGTGAGCACTATTTCTGTCTACACTAAAATCACTAAAAAATGTCTTTGATATCACTTTATGAATGCATCACTATCAGTGGAAGTTCAATAGGTCTTTTAATCTTTCCTTTTTTCTTTCCCACTCTCCAAATACTTTCTGGTGCCTTCAGGACCAACCATGTTGCTTGTTACTCTGGACTGTATCATGGTATTGTTTCAGTTTTTGTAGTACATAAAATTGTTTACATGTTGCTGGTCATTTAGGCATCATATCCGGAAAGAGATCCATATCATACCTATCAACATAGATGTAATCTTCATCTAAGCTCCCACTTTTCCTGTATTTTTATTAATGCATCTTTTTTTTCATGTCCTAACAATTATAGTTTGTCCTTTCAGAATAGTGCCATAGTGATGACTTTCCAGCCCTTTACCCTCTATTTACAGTATTTATTACTGGGAGATCTACTTTTGCCTTTAAAATGGCCATGATATTGGCATCGCTTTCTCTTCTTTTGTGATGTTTTTGTACTTGGGAGGGTTTCCACATGGCATATAACATTAATTTCATTTCCTTAAATACATCCTCAAAGCTTCGCATCTATGACAGACAAAGCATTGAGTGTGTTGCCACTTAAGGGAATACAAAATAGTATCAGTTTGTCAGTCTTGTTTTGACCATTTCTTATTCGCTTCATCTTATAAATAGGTTACAGAATCCTACAGGGAAGACAGAGTTTGAAATACTCCATTTATTCTGTGATTCTGAAGTTCCTAGGAAAATGACATATTGCAATTCCAGGAATAACTTTGTTAGACTTTGTAGGATTTTGATTTGGTGGGAGAGTGTTAATCTTTGGAAGAAAAAAAAGATTTCTTTTCAGCAACAGGCTTGGACTATCATAGCATTGTTGGTCATGTTCGATATCTTGTGGATCTTGAGCAACAAGAAGTTGTTGGCTTTTTTTTCTCAGTGTCATGGTTCCTACCTAAATAAGTTATTGAGCTGGAGAAGAACTTGCTCTTCAGAGTAAGTCTCCAATTTCTGTTGTCTTTACTATATGGTTCCCAACTTTCAGTGGGAGTGTTTGCTTACATTTCCCTCAAGAGGATACCCAACCAATATTTTTGGTTTCACTTTCTTCTTCGTTTTTCACCTTCTTGGAGAAACATTAGTGTGTCCAGTGTTGGTGGAGATCATGGTAATTCCATAAGGACACAGAAAAGCATCTTAAGTGAAGGAAAAAAAAAAAAAGAAAAAAGTTTTATAATCTTGAGTGTGCTATTAAGTACACAACTTAATAGCACTGACTGGAAAGAGATTCCTGCCATTAGATGAGTTTATTTTTAATATGCTTGCAAAGTCTGGAAAAGGAGTAGGCCACTGCATGCAGACTTTAACCATGTCTGACTTCAGAAGTAGTTTGTAGTAGTTTATAACCACAGACATTATAATTTGAGGGTTACTATTTTCTGAGAAACCACTAGCATTGCAGTCTGTGGCTGCATTTCCTAGATAAAATTTAGTACTGCCACCTGATCCTTGTGTGGAAACAAAAGAATTTTCCTATAAAATTGCAAACCATCATATGGCTGGTTTTTGGTTGTTGTTTTTTTTTTTTTTTAAATACTGACTGGAGTTCTTGGATATATGCAGTGCATTACTTTTTCTTTCTGTCGTCCTGCATGTGTGTATATATATATAGTGATTACATGGTTGTGATTCCTAATATATGGTTGAATATGGTTTGTCAATTGAGTACTTGAATAACTTAATCTTATTTTTCTATTTGGTGTTCTAATCTTTTAACTGGTGTCAAGCACATGTATTTAAAGTCCTGTAAAAGAAGCTGACTTTGTGACTATAATGTAGTGCTGTGATCAGATATTAAAAAAAAAAAAAAGGGAGATGGAAGGGGAAGAGTTGCACCTCAAATGGAATTTGTGGAGTGCTCTTCCTCAGCTTCTTATGGGAAACTGTGTTTTCCCATTTTCTCGATTACAATAACACTAAGAGCCTCAAATAGTGCCGTAGCCTTTTTAGCTAAAGATGAAATAAGGGCCAACTTTTACTTTTGCACCCAAAATTTAAAGTAGGATAAAATCTAAAGGTAGATATAGCATAACAGGAAAGAGAAAAGAAAAAGATGAAGGTGAAGTAAGCACATACACTGACAGAATATACATCCAGCAAAGATTTTGTTAAACAGTAGTAATAGGTAATATCAGAACTTAAAGTATCTTCCTATCAGCTGGTAATCTACTGTAATGACTGACAAACACAGAGCAAAGACAGCCAGTGACTTTGAGAACCTAGAGGAGAGCACTTTGTGAAAGGTTGTGTAGAAGGAGGAGTGAAGATTCTTTTCACAGAAAGAAAACCTGATATCACAGATTAATTTGAAGGACAGGGGAAAAATACATGACTGAGTTGGCTAGGGGACTGGGTGTTGTGTAATGTTTGCTCTTTGAAACCTGAAAACTGGATGGAAAAGACAAAAGAGTTTCCCGGTTCATTGATACCACAGCAAAGATGTCTTTTGATAGTCTTGAGTGGTCTGTCGTTGTTGCACAGAATCCTATGTTTGCTTGCCCATTGTGAGCTGCAAGTAAGGGACAGTGCAAAGTAAAGCAGCCACTTAAGTAACATTGTTAGCGGTTGTAGTGTCTGTTTCTTAAGATATAACTCTGGGAAGAATGCTGTGTGTTTTCTTGTACTGGTTCATTTCTCCTGAATTTAGCAAGCAGGATAATGTTTAAAGTCAGTTGAGAAACAGACATTCCAATCACAGGCCAGAGAAGCGTGTGATTCATCCTGGAGTTCGGTTGGTGAAGTTTAATCGCCAAAAATAAGAAATGTTCTGGACTATTACCAGGAGTCTGGTAAATAAGATTTTTGGGATGAAGCCCACTAAAGTGCACATCTACAATCGTATGAGATTGTCCAGTCTGATAGACAGATCATGTAGATCTGTCTGTTGAATTACCATTGTCGTGGCAGACTATGACTGTTGCGATAATTTTCAGATGATGACTATAGTCAGTAAGTATCTGAAACAGAGAGATTTCAGTTTCGATTTCATTATGTACCCTATATTAATTTTGTATTATGAAGTAATAAATGCTTATTTATTGTGAAGATGTATTAGTACTTCTTTTGGTTAACTAGAATATGGTAGATGAATCATGGAATTCTTTAGGATGCACCTTTAAGATCATCAAGTTCAACCATTAACCTAGTATTGCCAAGTCCACTACTAGACCGTGTCCCTAAGTGCCACATCTACATGTCTTTTAAATACCTTCAGGGATGGTGACTCAACCACTCCCCTGGGCAGCCTGTTCCAACGCTTGACAACCCTTTCAGTGAAGAAATTTTTCCTAATATGCAATCTAAACCTTTTTTGGCGCAGCTTGAGGATGTTTCCTCTCATCCTGCTGCTTGTTAACTTGGTAGAAGAGACTGACCCCCACCTCTCTTCAACCTCCTTGCAGGTAGTTGTAGAGAGTGGAAAGGTCTCCCCTCAGCCTCTTTTTTTCTCCAGGCCAAATAACCCCAGTTCCCTCAGCTGCTCCTCATACGACATGTTTTCTAGACCCTTCCATCAGCTTTGTTGCTCCTTGCACACTCTCCAGAATCTCAATGTTTGTCTTGTAGTGAGGGGCCCAGAACTGAACACATTATTTGAGGTGGGGCCTCACCTGTGCTGAGTACAGGGGGACAATCACTGCCCTACTCCTGCTGGTCACACTGTTTCGGATCCAGGCCAGGATGCTGTTGGCCTTCTTGGCCACCTGGGCACACTGCTGGCTCATGTTCAGCCGACAGTCGACCAACACCCCCGGGTCCTTTTCTGCCAGGCAGCTCCAGCCACTCTGCCCCCCGCCTGTAGCGCTGCCTGGGGGTGTTGCAGGACCCAGCACTTGGCCATGTTGAACCTCATCCTATTGGCCTCAGCCCATCGATCCAGCCACTCCAGATGCCTCTGTAGAGCCTTTTTACCCTCGAGCGGATCAACACTGGTAAAAGTCTGCACTTAGAGGGGATATTGACACTCTTTTTTTCCAAACCCTCCCTCAGAGCATCTGCAACGTGGTCTCAATGGCTGTTTTGCTTACCCATTTATTTTACTGTGCACTGACTCCTCAGTTCAGCTACCTCTGTGGTGCAGTAACAGGGGAGGTGAATTTTGGCCCATAATAAAAGTAATGTAACAACATTATTTACAATTTCTGACTATTGCCATAGTTTTCAGGTTTTTTTCTCCAATTTTCACAGGTGTATTTTTGAAGGACTGTGGAGCTTTTTGCCAAAAAAAGCCCAACACCCAAACTTTTTTTTTTGTTTTTCCCCCTGAAGAAGTAATATTTCGGAATAGCTATAAAGAATAAAAATGTCGTGTATTTTTATTCTTTATAAAGAAAAATAAATTTCATCCTTTGAAATTCTGGTTACTGTGTACTGTTTACGCTAAAGGTGAACGCACCAAGTAAGCTTGGTCATACTGTTCATAGACACGTGTGTCACAAATCCCTGCTTCACCCTGCAGATGCACCACTAGTGTTTCTGCTATTTTGAATATCTAGCCCAAAAGCACAGAAACTGCAAAGGCCACTGCCTGGTTTTCTGAGACACTCTCTGGCTCCCTCTCAGTCCCCCTTCCAAATCATTTAATGTTGCGCGATTATTTTTAATGGGTGTTTTGTCGTTTTCACGTTTTTCTGTGGTTGGTTTTCAGGAATCGTTTGTGACTTCATTTTCCTGAATTGTGGAAACAAACCACTTGGCTAAATAATGCTATTACTTATTTCATGAGTTGTTTTGGGATGCAGGGACATAAGTTCTAGAGCAGTGACTTTGGTAGAGCAGGTTGCTTCCTGAGCTGATAACTTAGGCAGATAAGTTGTATTGGCAGCAGCAGAGGTGTTTTGAGAAGTGGCTTTCTCTGCTGTGATGCCAGAATCACGTTTGATGTCGGGTAATTCTAATTTGGGGGGTGGGTGAGTGTCTGGGGTTGCTTTTTACTGTTGTGTACAGAATGACCCGGGCATTTCCCAAGTTTTGGAAACAAACTTATTGTCGTTAGGACTCTGGTTATTGTGATGTTAGAAAAGTCTTTATGTAAGTTCTGGGCAGCCATGCAACATTGGAGGAATCTCAGGGTTGACCTCATCGCTCTCTACAGCTTCCTGAGGAGGAGAAGTGGAGAACGAGGTGCTGATCTCTTCTCCCTGGGAACCAGTGACAGGACCCGTGGGAATGGTTCAAAGCTGCACCAGGGGAGGAAGACTTGCCATTAGGAAGCTTTTCTTTACCAAGAGGGTGGTCAAACAATGGAACTGGCTTCCTAGAGAGGTGGTCAATGCCCCAAGCCTGTCAGTGTTTAAGAGGCATTTGGACAATGCCCTTAACAACATGCTTTATCTTTTGGGCAGCCCTGAAGTGCTCAGGCAGTTGGCCCATATGATTGTGGTAGGTCCCTTCCAACTGGAACTATACCGTTCCATTCCCACTCCATTCCCATTCCATATTCCACTGATAGCAACTAGTACAGCCCTGCTTCTGTTGGAATGTAATACCTGTATTTCTTCCTTTTCTTCTGCTCTCAGAGAACACAGATTTAAGCCGATTCTTTCACTCTTCTTTAGACCCTTTAGGGATCAAAGTACTGAATTTATAAATTTTTTTAAAGGTATTCTATACATTTGGGATAACTGTCATTGAGAAAGGAGTGCGGTCATGAGAAAATTCTAGGAGGAAGGAAAGGAATGACTTCTATTACATTTGTGAAATACTTTTAATATTTACACTTACGTGTTTCCCTTTTTAAAAGGAAATTGTCAAGGAAGCATTAATGGAGGAGCAAAAACGAAGTGAAAAGGCAATTGAAGAAGCAGTGAAAAGGACAAGAGAGGAACTGATGGAATATATTAAAGAGCAGAAGAGGGTGAGTTACCAGTGGTTGATGGGTTTCACTGCATGCAGTGAGAAATGGGTAAAGTTTATTAATCCTGGAACTTATCTTAAAATGCACAAGAAAACAGAATCAGGAGTTATGTCTTCAGATTTGTCAGTCCTTTTTTCAAACAATTTGATACTATGATATATTTGTTCATGTATATTTATAGATTTTTAAGTTCATCACAAGCCAAAAAGCAGAAATGAATACGTTGGTTGAAATTTACAATATTTCTTATTACAGTAACTTAAAGATAGCACATAAATGCAGTCTGTCAAATTCAAATTGTGATCTGAGTTCAGTTTATTGAAAGCTTTTCAGTATCAATAACAGATGCTATATTATGCTCACAAATTAACTTTACTATGCAGTTAGCACTCACACAAAGGTTATTAACTTTTCCCTTCAACCTGTATTATATGACAGCCTGAAAATTTATTGATATTCTATTGAGCATCATTCATAGCCAGTGTACCGGTCTTGTTATGAAATGTTGTAGTGTTCTGCAGCTTGGTTTCAGGTATTCTGTTAATATTTCATACTTGCAGTTCAATTCCTTTATATAAAAAGTAAAATGTAACTTAAAAGAACAGTTTAATTCGGTTTCAGTAGGAGCAGAAAAAATTAACACGCTTCTCCCTTTTGAGGCTCTTTATAAAAATAAAAACAAAAAATTAAAATTAAAAATTAAAAAACACTCTCTCATATGGCAGTAGCCAAGATCAAATTTCTTTATTTCAGTATTCTCAATAAAGAAAATCACTAAGCTTGAATCTAATTGGTAATGTTGTCCTGAGAAGGAAGTAGAAATAATGTGTTTGGCCTCTTCTGTTCCCTTCTTTTAGGGGCTGAAGAGTATTATGGGAAATGGGATTTAACTTCAAAAGTTCCGTTCTACTACTGGTTATGATTAGTGTTGGGTGAGCTCTCTTCCATTACGCTGTGTGTGGAGAAGTTTACATTTAGCAGTATGGCCATATTGGCAAACATTTAAACAGATGTCTGGGGAAAACACGAGCCGTAAGGAACTTATTTATATCTGAAGTTTTTCATTTACAAGGGATAAGCTGTGGAGAAAGTGAAAATAGGCCTACTGTTTTAAAATAGCTTGTGTCATAAATAAATTGGTTAATAGGCATACTAGGCCAGATCGTCTAGTCTATATAATGCAGACGACTCACTGTTGACAGCTAGATCACACCATTTTGAATTGACAGTAATTTCGTGCAGGCACTTCAATAGCAACTCGTCTGTCCTTAATATCTTAGATTTACATTTGCATCAGGATTGGAGGCTTTCTTCCATTTTCTTTCCACTTCAAAACAATTGGAGCTCGTTACTATTATTCCGTTGTCTGACTGTTAGTCTGTCTTGTTCTTGTGAAGTTTTCACAAATCAGTGAAACAATGAAATGTCTTCAAAGATTCAAAATCCTCTTTGGTTTAACTGGTGGGAGCATCATTTCCATTCATTAGAGTTCTTGAATATCAAAATATTTGTCGACTTTTATTCCTTATTGATCAATTGACGTGTATTTTCATTCATTAAAAAAAAAAAATCATATGTAAGGACAGCTAATTCTTTTCTGGCATATGATTTATAAATTTGTCTGTATTTAAGTTGAGAGTGGAAGAAGTTTTTTAATACCAAATCATTTGGCAGAACAGCTTTTATATGATTACATAAGAGTCAGAGAAAATGGACCTTGGTCAAAGCCCATGCACCTGTCAGAGTAATAAATATGCTTTATGAACTATACTAAAAAGTAGCAGCTTACAGAAGGAATTCTTAGAAAGAACTCAGTGAAAATGCCTTGCTTTCCTGGCTGAGATTCAGTGATGTTGGTTTTTTTTTTCCCTTTGAGTGATGGGAGGTGTCCCGTTACACACTTGCAAAGGTAGCATACACCGTATATATTTCATCATTGTTTTGAAAATAAGTTTGCCGAGTCCTTCAAACCACAGGACATGGGAACAACAGTATTTGTACTTGGTTGGCAGTGGTTAAAGAGCTTTAGGAAAAGACTCAGATGCTTATCCAGCTTATTTTGTAATAGTACAAAGTACATTTCGTCCCTCATGGTAAATGTAGGATATACCAGTTTTCAAAGTAGCTTATAACTTACTTAGTCATTTATTCCATTACATCTTTCTTTTAGTAAAAGCATAATAGTTGTTATATCAGTTGAAGAAAATCAATTGCCTGTTTGGTTCATTTTGTATTTGCTACAAGTATTTTAAAATATTAATGAACGTTTACAGTTGTATTCATGCTTGGATTCTTAGAATTTCTGTAACAGTTTATAAAAGTTAGATCTGGCAATCCCACAAGATTTTCAGTATGATATAAATGTAGTCCAGCATTATACTGTACTGTATCTAACACTAAACATTTACTTCGGGTTAGAAAGAATTGATTATGAATGAGTATTTTTAAAAATAGATTGATATGTTAATTATTTTTAGAAGTCAATTCTGTCAACGTAACATATACATTGAAAGTAAACCATAGAAATCTCCTGTTGCAGTTCCAGAACCAACTTCAGTTACGTTCTAGCTATGCTAGTGCTAAAATAGTGGTTACTTTTAAGAGCCAAGACACTACACGATTTAAGTGTTCAGAGACTTACCAACCATGAATCCAGCATATCAGATACGTATGTGTTTTTTAACAGTCTCTTATCATACATGTGCGTGGGATTATTTGAATTAGTAGAAAGTTACTTAATAAAAAGCAAGTAATTGATGTTCCTTTGTCCTTACACAGCACTTCTCAACCCTTTTCTTTCCTGATCAGTAATCTTTCAGTGGTAATTCTTTAGAACTGAGGAAATTGAATTTCCTACATTTGATAAAATTATTATCTAAATAATTTAATGTCATAAGCGTCTATTTTTTTCCATACCTACGTTGTTAATAGAGCCATTATATTTCAACGCCTTTCACAGATAAATAGCTCAAGAGTTAAACTAGTAGTTTTACATACACTATGTTTGACATAGTTACGTACAAATGAGTCATATTCAGTATCAGTGAAGCAAAAGTGATTTATAGTCTCTTTGTTCATATTTTCTTACGCGCAAACAAGCAAACTTTAATGTAGTTATTTTTTAATGATAAAAATGAGATGTTAATAAGATTAAAATTAAGAGGAAATGGAAAGTAATGCAACAATATGATCATGCTAAAATGCCCAACATAAGAGAAGAACAAATGTAAATTGCTGTGTATTCAAGCCAAACAAAGTCTCTGAGAATGTGTTGGCAATTAAAGGACACCTTTGATTAAAGGACACTGCACACTAAAGCAACAACAAAAAGAAATTGTAATGGCAACATATTTTTTCACACCATAAATGAAAGATAAGAAATGCATTGAGGTTGTGTCTTTTTCATACTTCAAATCTAATCCCAAGTTTTTAAAGATATATAGCACTATATTGGCAACAGTTCAACTTACGTACTGCACTCTTAATTTTCTCTTTGCTATATTATATGAAGAATTTTATACTAGATTTTTTATTTTTTTTTTTTATGTTGCCACGGATAACATCTTAAGAATTCGGATAGCTAAGATGTGAAGGAAATTTCAGTCGGGAATTTGACTCTATTATTTCATAATTATTTCATAGCCACCACCATTCTGCCACATGCTTCAAAACTCAAACAGAATAAGACTGTCACATCTGTTCAAAGACATATATAGCTATCAAACTTGTGGGGGCTTATATAAACATTCATAACACCTTGAAGAACTCTTCCTAGTCGAATTTGAATACACTTTTTTAGGCTCTTAGCCAGACTTGCTTTCTCCAGCAAAGGTCATCCACGTTATGTCCAGAAAATTATCTTTATTAATTGCCTGAAGGTGGAATTGAGCTTGTAGTATTGATAAGTACTTGTTTGCACGTAAGTATCAGAAGGTCTGGTACTTACTTGCAAACCTTCCTGCGAGTGGGGTGGGAAATGAGAGGAGAGAGGTCAAGTGTAGCACGCAGGTGAAAAGGAAATAGGCACTGAGGTATGATTAAATGGCAAGCCGCTACTTTCACTTTTGTCATAAAAGTAAATTTTATTGTTGGTTTGTATCCAGTGCATGGATACAGCACAGTATTGTGTGCCACCCGTATCCATGAGGTGCGGATGTAGAAGGGAAGCAAAATCTATGAGTTTGGTTAGAGTGAGTAAAGAATAAGGAAGCACTTGTCCGTGAGTATCCAATGTCTGTTCATTTTGATGTAAGCTCAAGATTCACAAACTCATTTATCAGTATTGTCTTTTGTTGCCTGATGTTCGTAATCCTATAATCTCTGGCACTGTATTGTGGTCTTCGGCCATCTGAGGGCTTGGAAAACATGCAGTACTGCGACAAGCCCCAGCACGTTGACTGCCCAAGATACAATAGATCAGATAGGCCAGCCATTAAGGCTCACTGTGCCTGTGCTACTGATTGGACTGGGAAGCATTTAACAGCTTTTTGCAGTAATTCTTTAAAAATTCCAGCATTCGCTTTTATACTGAACGTACGTGAAGGGGTTCCCCATTACTAGGTGGAACAGCTCGGGGGTTTTTTAAGGGTTAACAGTTTTGTTTCGCTAATACATCATGCTGATGTGGCAGCCTATGTTTGCATGTGTCCATGTAGGCTCTTACATGTATGTGTGTGTATACATTGATGTTTTTATTTATTAGCTGGAGATCAGGGCAAAAGTAGAGTTCAATGGCGTGTAAACTATGGCTGAGCCTTGCAGTTCCCAAACTGTGATCCTTGGACGAAGAGACAGAGGCATAGCCATCCCCTGTGTATCAGCCACCCGTAGAACTGTATTGCTTTTGTAATCCTTTGGGTTAAAGACTGGATTAATGGGTACATGATGCTCTGTTAGGAATATAAAGACAGGCTAGGCCCAACCCTGTTCCAGTTTTTATGGATTTCATGTGGGGCTTTGGCCTGTTCCCTGAACGCTTTGGTTCAGCTTGCTGGTGCTGAATCGAGTGAATATAAGCATAGCCTTGTCCCAAAGTGCCAGTTTTGCAAGCAGTTCCAAGGAACTTCCATGTTTATTGTTTGTTTCCGTGTGCAATGTAATCACGAGATGGCCTGACATTTTGGAGGTATGTTAAAAGTATTCCAAACGTGTGAGTGGAAGAACAAAAGAATTATGTTAGCTTCCCGTGAAAAGTGATGTTTGCACAACACCTTTGCCTTAGTTGTTTGCTTACGCTCTGTCTCCTTTCACTGATCCAAGATGGGAAGAAATCAAGTTTACAAATTTGCAAAATATCCTTGTTTTGGATATTTTGTTCTATTTCCTCTTTTTCTAGGTCTCAAGAGGGACTTTATTTAGTTGTATTTAATATTCAATATGTTCAAATTCTCATTTATTTTTGTACCAGTTGGATTATTTGAATCAACGTGGCTGCTGCAGAGCAGAATAAACACAAACATGAGGAGTTCAGTACAAAAAAGAAATAAAATCAGTGAAACTAGAATATTGTTTATTTATTTTTAAAAATTAATTGCTACCATTTCTGTTTCTTAAAGTATGGAAATAGTAGGTATGTCTCAGTTTCTTTATGAAGTGTTCTTTATAAAGTGTTAATTGCTTGATGTGTCAAAAGCAGTTATTGCTTGATATTTATTTTTACATTTAAGGATACATTATCAAAATTACCATTGTTATATTGAAAACCCGTAACTCTCAGCACTTTTCTGAATTTTTGTTATCTTAATTGAAAGACATTGACAGGACAAGAGGAAATGGGCACAAACTTGAACATAAGAAGTTCCACCTAAACATGAGGAGGAACTTCTTTCCTGTGAGGGTGGCAGAGCCCTGGAAGAGGCTGCCCAGGGAGGTGGGGGAGTCTCCTTCTCTGGCGACATTCAAACCCCTTGGACACGTTCCTGTGCAACCTGCTCTGGGTGGACCTGCTTTGGCAGGGGGTTGGACTGGATGATCTCCAGACGTCCCTTCCAACCCCATATCATTCTGTGATTCTGTGATTGTTTAGATTCTTAAGAGGGGATTTCTCTGAAACAGGTGTTTGGCACGTGCAAAGATGCAAGTTAATATTTTCCATTAATTTCAATTTTATGAGAATTTCTTGTTTAAAAAAAAAGAAATACCATCATATGGGGTTTTTTTTCTGCATATTTCTTGGAGAAGAAGTGCGTGAGAGCATGTCTTGTTTCACGCCCTACTTTGTATTTGACATGAACTTTTGTGCAGTTGAAATACTGGTTATACATTTTTTTACTTGCTTTGTGGACATGGTAGAATTTTCCTTTATCATGTTGGTGTTTTTTGTTTATCTATCATACTGTAGAAGTATGCTTTATAAAACCCAAGGAAGAAGACAAACATTTAGAAGTGTTTGTCCCTTAAACTGGCTGCTATATTAAGTCTGTTCCAAGAGGTTCCTGTGATCTTATTTTCTGAAAGCCTCAAAACTACTGTCTACTACCTTGGTCAGTACAAGAGCGTCTTCTCATCACACCGTGTCAATACAAGATACGCTTCTCATCACACATTCTGTTTGCATGCAAACACATTTACATTTGAGCACTGAATCATAAAATAAAATCATGAAATCCTGCAATTAACGAAATCTTGCAATTAACAATAGTTAGAATATTACATTAACGATTATAAAGTGCTCTAGTAAATACAGTTAGATGTCACCTGCAAAATAAGCAGGAAGACATACTTCTGCCCATAATAAGGAACCCACCAGATATTGGAGATGCTTAAAGCTGAAATGATTCTTTTTTTTTCTTTTTAAAGACTTTTTTTTTTTTAAATTCCAACCAAGAACAGTTTTTATATGCATAGATATTTTGCTCTGGCTATGGTAGTAACAGTGTCAGGGCATGCTTCTCCTGTTACACTCTTTTCTAGGTTCTTGCTGTTTGCCTCTGGTAAAGATAGATGCTGCGCTAGATGGACATTGGTCTGACGTACCAAAATGTGTACAACCCGTTATGTTTTTGTTGTGAAAACAAAGTGAATAGAGAGTAAAAATAATTTATATGACTGCGTCTTTAAAAAAAAACCAAAACCACAACAACATAACAAGGTAATGTCTGTAAGAAATGCCAAATCCATTAGCTCTGTGCTACATCATGGGGAAGTACAACAGGAGGTACTTGGTTGTTTTCAGTTTCCTCAGGGGGACCAGTGTAGCAGCAGCAGATACCACATTTGTGGGACCTACCTGTGGCTTGTGCTGTTTGTCGCCTCAGTGCTAAATAATACATATTTCTGATTTGAGTTCTTGTTTTGGCATATATGGAATCAACTCTTCTGTGTCTACCAGAAAAGGGGAAAAAAAAAGAAGGATTTGTGTAAAGTAGTAGGATGCTAAAAATTAAATTATATCTCAGGGTTTAATTCAAAATATTTCTACTCTTAATTTTCTCAGGAAGCTTGGAGAACTGAGCCCTTAAATCCATTATACTTACATATCATGAAGTAATACGTACATGGACTTCATTAAGACTTTTAAAAATGAAATTATGAAATTAAAACCTGGTACTTAAAAGTGAAAACTACTTGTAATATGCATGCCTTCAGCACATCGTCCAGGCCAGGAGAGTCAAATGATACTTTAAAGCATTTCTGTAAACATTTTTAGGAATGAAAACAAATAACGATGTCAAAAGCTTATCAGTTTGGCAGCCTGTTTTAGATATTGTATTTTCCTGGAATACATTTTTTTTCATGAAACATACCTCTTGTTAGGCTATCTAAATGCGATTTACTTCGAAAAAGAAGATAACATCTCTGACCAACTCTGTGAACCTGTGTTTGGGAGGATTACAGGTTCCTATAAATTCAATAATTTTACTCTCTATCTATTCTGTGTATCTTCAGTGGAAGATACAGACCCATAGATGAATTAGATGAACAGCTGCACTTGATATTATTCCAAGTTGTCAGCCTCACTGCTCTCTTCTTTTTTGCTCAACAGCTGCAGCAAAAAGTAGAGCTTGCTGTACTTATTCCTGGTTGGTTCCCTGTTCATGCTACCTATGCTGTGGATCCCACAGGCTGTGTGGATTTTTTTTTTTTAAGGTGAAAAAATACCTCGCGGGAACCATCTTCAAAATTACTTTAATTATAAGTTTAGTGCCACAACTGAAAAAATGCAGTTCCTTTCTGAGATGCAAAAGTTGCAGAGAAGACACCCTTACTCAGAGGAAAATATACAGTGCTACACTGAGCTTTTCTTAGTAAGAAAAAGAAAAAAGGAAAAAAAGCACAAACCAGTAAAATTGTTTTATTATGACCACAGGAGGTGGACTCACGGAATATTTATGCTCCCAAAGCATTTCTTCCCCCTGGAGCAGTCAAAGAATCTGCTCTTCTAGGCTCCCAACTCAGGGCATCAGATCATTTAAATGTTACCAATCTCAAGCTGCTGTGAAATATTGAATTAAGCAAGTATATGTCTGTGTGTCAGAGGAGACATCGATACAAACTTGAACGCTATCCAGAGAGTTCAGGCTGAGTTTTAGTTCCTCCTGATCTCTACCCCTCTTGCATGAGAAAGCTCAAGAATATCACCATCGTATTTGCTTCCTACCTCTTCTGTGTGTGCCTGCCCCTCTGCCAGTGGCTACCTCAGAGCAAGGAAGGTCTCACAAATCCTACAACACTGGCCTCATCGGTGAAGATGTAGAGCTGGGAACGGAAGAGTTTACCTTGTGCATTGTGCAGCAGTTAGCCACGCTTTTGACTCACGCCGAAAGGAAGACAAGTCGCCTTCCAGTCTCCTGTTATTCCTTCACTTATGTTCAGTAAGTGAAAAATCGGCAAACTGAGAGGAATCGTGTAGCGTTTTGAGTTGTCTTTACAAATGCATTTCACTTTTAGTCGCCTCAGGGCTACTTCCAAGTAGATATGAAAGTTTAAGACAGAAATGTGATTTTTCATGTTGACTCTGCCCTTGCAAAATATCCAGAAACTGTGCAAGGCTGAAGTCAATAAAAGTAAAAACCAAAATAGTTCCAGGTGTCTTATAAAAATTCTAATGATCAAAGCAGTTAATTGGTCACTACTGTACTTCAAACTAAGATCTGTTTTCAATTATTTGTTGTTAGAAAGGTCAGGAAATTCTTTGCTTCGTATTTTTTTCAGACTTGGACGGTGTTCAGGCTGCTTCTACATAATCTGCAAATGTCTTTTGCCTTTTGTTAAAATCTAGGCATTGTTAACTCTTAAAATCACACAAATGTTAGGAATTTTTGTGGAATGGAGGTCTACAAAAGTATCTGTTGTCCAAATGCAGTATTTTTATTGTCAGTGCTACGGATTGGAAGTTGTTTATAAATCTCATAGTTCCATAATTTACTGCCTATTCATTGCTATTGAGTGCTTCAAAAAACATTCATTCAATACATTAGAGTTTGCATGTTTATAGCAGACAAAAATGCAGTACTGCAATATTGTCCCAATTATTTATGTACTTTTTAGTTTATGTGACCACTAGCTTTACAGAGAAAAAAAATGAATACTTGTAGTTGGCATACACAGGGGAAAGTAAGCCACAAGAGAGAATGTTTTCTACCCAATAAATCTTGTGCTGAATAGGTTATTTAAGGAAATTTTCTAAATGACAAAGATTTACTTCATGAGATAAGTACTGAGAGTAAGCATTTCTTATATTTGTAGCTCCTGAACTACTACCAGCCAGCAAGCAAATTTTAATTTTTTCCTATTTACATTGACATACGTCTTCCTTCAGGAAAATTAACTGCTTGTCGTCTGACAACAAAACTAATTATATTAAGCAGTCAGATTTTGTCTGCCACGTTGTACACAGGTCTCATTGGCTTTAAAGGGCATATTTTGGCCTACAGGGGAAAGTTTACGTGTGAGGACTGGAGGAATGATTTGAATGACAAACTTGTTTTTATGCAGCCCATGTTTCCCTGAAAGGCACTTGTCACAAATGCACTCCCATCCCCACCTACGGGACAGAAGCTGCGAGCAAAGATACAACCATTGTAATGAAATTCACTGTCCTACTGTGTGTTCCCATATGATTTGTGCAGCTGTGCTTCGTAACCTTTAGAAGAAAGCATAACTCAACATTGCGTTTCTCTGACTAATATTTACCAAAATATAAGTGCACACTTCAGAATTGCAAATATCCAAAAGAGGTATTTTTTGAGTTTCGTACTCAATAGATCATTTTTTCCCATATCATGGAAACTAAGGACCTATTTCAACAACAGTATTTGATTTATATTTAAGAATCACTGGCAAGCTGGTGTAAGCCATGTCTCTCTTACTGTGAAGTGAAGAGAAAGCTGGCAAGTTTCTCTCCTGGCTTTGTATAGAGAAATTATTCCTTTAGTTTGGTAATAATGCAATTACTTTTGGAAACTAGAATTCCAGGGCCATTTCCTGCTTCCCTGACCAGGTGCTTTCTGTGCAGTTTTGTCCAGCCAGCGGGATGCGTGGGAGGTTACCTCTCTGGGGTTTGGGACAGTCGGCTTAGCTATTTACCATGTAACTAGAAGAACTGGAAATGTTTTCGCTCATTTCTGAAAAGGACGTGGAATATTTGGAAAATACAAGAGTTTACCCTATTAACACATTTATAGAGGGTCAGCTCATCTTGGACTGTACTTTAAAGTGCAAGTCATACACTTTCCCAGTTTCAGTGGGATTATTCTGGAAAGAAACAAGTATTTAACATTTGGAGAGGGAATTGTGCATTTCATTCTGTGCGCAGAATTGGAGTCGCAATGCTTTTTAAGGGAAGAAAAATAGTGATCAAGTTATACCCAGGACAGCAGGACATATCTATGAGTAAATCAGATTAACACACCTAATTTCCTGCATGGCCAGTCTTCTGTGTCGGGGTTATTTTGATAATGTACTAGATTTTTGAAGTGTATTTTGTATGTTTGTTTTGTCTGAAGAAAACAACTAGGCTTCGTTTTGGCCTTTTGAGTATTCTTCTCTCTGGTACACTATTTTTTGGGTTTGGTTATGGTAAGAAATCCCATTCCAGTTTGTTTTTTTGAGTTCCCTGTGTTACATTTCATAATTACGTATAGTCATACAGATTTGATTTACCATACATGCACTTGTAGAACTGATTTATTTATCTATTTTACCTTTGATTTTGTAGATTGGCTATAAAGCCCATAAAATCTATCTTGAAAGCACCTTTACCAGTATAGATTGTAGAAGATGATCTATGTTACAATTGCTATAACCCTTGTTATCTATGTGGATTTTTTCCAAATATATGAAGTATTTTCTTTGCAGTGTTCACAGAGAATATCTTTATTATATTCTTTAAAAACAGAAATACATGGGTGGCTGGATATTCTTCAAAGCTATCTACCTTCTCACCTCCCATCGCCTGGCTATTATTTGAGTCATATGCTTATAAAAGAGAGTGTAATAGTAGTTTATGTTCTAATACTTGTTGTTTGCATTCTTTAATATTTTAAGAGAAGATGTTATGATTAAAAGTGAGTACCTTGCATTAAATTATTCAAGGTAAAGACTGCAAAAGAATGCTTGGAGCTCAGGGTAAATGTTCACTCCAATTAGATTTATCCACCCTGTTGAGGACAGGCAGAAAATTCCTTTTGGTTGTTCAAATTGTCTGAGGAACTGTGTAATTCAGTCCGAAAGCCTGGCCATGTGAGAACATATGTGTACCTCTACATAGTTGCTCTGTTATCCATCAAAACTATCACAGAAAATGGTCAATGAAGTTTTTCTTAAACAAATCAGACTAAAAGTTCTCCCTTTACATAATAATGTTATAATAATATGAAATAATATTTTAGTTCTGTACAATATTGGCAAAAATGCCATAGTTCGCTTATAGGTCATGTAGTCTTCATAAGGACCTTGTTTATAACCCTTTTTAGATTAAGAATTAGGTCAAATTAATGGGGAAGATTAGCACAGTAGAAGAGAAATAAGAAGTCTGCCAGATAGCTGAAACTGGCTGTGATTATAAAAAGTCATTGGAAAACAGTATTACTACCAGAGAACACCTCTAAGCATCAATAGAAAACAGAAATGGCTTTTTTTGGCCCCTCTTATCAGACATAAAAGTCTGTGTTTTTTTCTTGCTATTTCTTTTGATGATTTTTGATCTTCTACTTTCGAAGGTGACATTATCTCTGTAGAAAAATCTATATATGTAATTGGTGTTTCTGCCACTGAGGAAATGTCACAAGGCTGGAACCATTTTCCTCTTACCCATACATCAATCTTCAAGCTTATTATGGTAATTGTGGCACATTGCAATTAAAGGAATAGAGTTTTGGCTTTCTATCCAAGTAAGAGTTGACATAGAGTTCAGCTATTGCTTATCTGTATTTTTTTCTTTCCTGAAATTATTAAATTGGTTGCCTTCTAGACATTTATTATATAAGTAACAGCTCTCAGCTTTATTTAGCTGACAATTCCTTGGCCTTCTCTCATTGACTGCACCTTTGCTTTTCTCGCTGTGCTTCCATATGTGCATGATGGTATCTGCTTTTGTGATACATCTATTGGCAGTAACCATTGCAACTCAGCAGGATCTCCTCTTGAAACCTGAATCCTGATGTAGCTTTAAATCCATGACGATTAAACTATACAAGCTCAGATTCTTGGGGTGATCATGTTTCGATTGTAAATTATTTTTTTTACTTTATTTATATTCTCTAAAATTCTCAAGCGTGCCCATCCAGTTGGTTTTTTTTTTTAATCTTTTAACTAAACTTGCAGAATCATTCACTATTTCTAAAAAAGTACGTATTTACACAACTAACTGGCATGATGATGAGTGGAAGTGAAAGAAGAAACCCTTTACCTGTTTTTCAGAAATGTACTGCATGTCAATGCGAAATGTTGTGGTTTGAAAGGTTTCTGAAATGCCTACTGTCTTGGATTGAATGGAAAATAGCTGTTACCATAATCTACTATAATAACTTCAGTAACTAGACTGTACACATATAATCTGCAGATTTTCAAAATACGTAGTTGACTTTATGGTCCCAAGAAGAGCGCTGTTGTGGTTCGTGTTGAGTACTGATGTGCTTGCGTGGTTAGCTGAAAGGGGTTGACAGCAAACACCTTTTAACCACGCTTAGGACGGTATAAAGAATCCTCACTCTGCCTTCTTTCCAGTTACTTTAGGAAAAGCATGACAAGCACACAGCATCTGCTTATCCAATGCTTTTCGACCAAAATCGAAGAAGTTTGCAAATAAAGGTGGGGGGTTTCTACACAGTGAGGTAGACCAGGCCACGAATCAGCACCTACTTGATCACACTTTGCCATTCATATTGCGGATCTGATTTTAATGATTCCTTTTCAAAATAAAGAAAAAAAAAAAAAAAGCTTGGAATTCACACAGTGTACTGGGTAGAAGTCTAGAGTATATCATAATCTCATATTCAAGTGAACACTGTGCATTAGCAGTGGAACATCTCCTAATGAGTCCTGTTAGAAGTCCTGGCACACCCTTTCCTCTGTCTCCTTGGTATACTGGTAACTTCCCGTTCTTCAAATTTACCATTTCTCCAGTGGCAGGTGAGCTACATTTAATCACTGCTTTGATTCACAGTCTAGTCTTTGAGTCAGATTAATTTGCAGCCCGATTTCCACCTGGGAGAATTGTGTTGGAGCAGTGGATATACAATACGCTCCATACATCCTATGTAGGGGATAGTTCCGATGCATCATGTGACATTACAGAAGTTGGGGGTAGGATAGGCAGGGCTGACCATTCCCTTCTTGGGGAAGAGATCCCAATTCCCTGCCTGGGACAGAAGACGTGTCTTACATTGTATCTGGTACCCTGAATCCATCTACATTGTGAGATTACAGGAGGCTACTGCTAGAATCTCAGAAGAGAGAGGGAAAAACTAATAGCTGGAGCCGCAAACGCTCCCCTTGAATGCAGTGTGTTTATTAGAAGAAAATGGGAATAAAAGAGAGAACTTTAAAAAATGCTAGTACGAAATGTTTCATTAGCAGTGTTATGGTGATAGTATATCTTGTCAGTGTGAATAGGAAGAATTCTGCTTGAAAAACCTGTATTACAAATTGACGATTTTCATTTATTGATCCATATGTGTTGTCACTTGCAAAATCATGCATTAAAACCAGATAATTTCTTTTTTAACTCCTGTAGGTAAAACTTATGCCCTTCAGCGTTAGCCAGTTATTATCAGAATTTTGATATATATTATTTTTTTGCAAGTGTGTTTGATTTCAAGTGTCAAGTGCAGCTTTCTTCTGAAAGTTTATTATTTGAAGACAAGTGCAAGTGGGAGAGGTTATGAAAATCAGTTTCTTTTAAGTTAATAATCTCAAATGAGTGATTTTTTTTTTTTTTT
>VXAK01012492.1:40285-176562 GCA_013399435.1 Arenaria interpres | reverse complement strand
TTTTTTTAATACTTGCTATATTTTAATATGACTTAAAACAAAATAGGGTGTCATTACCATTCTTGTTCCTGAGTGTTTGGCTTGGCATTTGATGCAAGGCCTCAATTGCAGGCTGAAGTGCCAGCAGCTGAAGCTGAAAACAAGACTGCGGTGGGCAAACTCAAGGTTTAATTTCAGAAAGAGTGTTTATATTTTCCCTGGGGCCACATTAATGAGAGTCCAAACCCTAAATGTTACCACCAACACATTTTAACAGACCAGTTTCCCAGTTTTTAAAGCGCGGTGTCACCTTGCGTATTTTTCTTTTAACTTTTAACTTTTTCCCCTTCTTCTGACTTTAAAAGAAAAGCAATAAAGCTGTATCATTTTTGGCTGAATTCAATGTCATGTTTGGGGAACACAAAGTTCTGTGTAATGCACAAAGTCGCATTTAAAAGCATTTAATCCTATCTTCTATTTCTGTATCAACTATTTTAATAATTCAGCTTTGAATTACCAGTGCAAGACTTCATCTTACTACAAAACACACCACCATCTGGCATGTACATATGTGTTATAGGGGTCCACATAATGATGTCCTGAATCAGCCTGATGTCAGAACATCTGTGCCATGCCTAGGATGAACTTGTGACCAACAGGTCAGTGCCAAGAGAGACAGTAGTGATGGGGTCATCGAGAGTTCCTTAGCTCAGTTTCCTGCTCCTTCAGCTGGACCTGTTTTGTGGCTTTAATAGGATTAAAGAAACATTTACATTGAGGCTTTAGGAGCATTTTCACACTGCTCCTTTACCCAACTCAAAGAGCAGTATAAATCCAAAGGATTAAGTATGGGATTTATGTAAAGTTGTAGTGTAAGATGAGTTGGTGCACCTGGCTCTCCGTTTTCTCCTCTGTGAATAAGGCATACTGAAGCAGTGTACTGCATGTGATACAGAAGGGAGCTTGGCATTCTTTCCTGAACTTTTAAGTTTCCATAAACTTCGAAATTATTCTTTCTAAATATTAAAATGAAATGGTAGTTTCTGGTGGAGGAATGTAGTTTTTTAATCTATAGATCCAACTCAACATTTTTTTCAGAGGGGCTTATGGCATTTTTCTGCCACTTCTCAATACTGAAATATCATGCATTTAAGAGAATTTTTAATTTCCTGGAAATTATAGTATTCTGTCTTTAAAAACAGAAAGGAGAAAAAATACAATTCTCGGCTACTTACTTAGGTTCATTAAAATCCAAAGGAAATTGTTAAATAACCAAAATTATAATTTTCAAACTCCTTGCAGAATCATTTATGCTGATGAAAGCAATTTAGTTGAAACTACATGCTTAACCTATTGTATGTTTTTTGCAATTACTTCAGAGTCAAATTGCCAGAGCTTGAAATTCTTTACTTAAGTTAAAACTGGTTCATATATCCTTTTGTGCCTCAGTGTATAAATCTACAAAGACCGAGATTATGCTTCTGCTCTTTTGTCAGGCGAGATTCCAGTTGAAACTGAAATCAAGTGGTGTTATTGCTGAGAAAATACTGTGCTATCAAAGCCAAAAGGGGAAAAAATAACAGGATGAATTATAATGCTCAACAGTATGATGACTGGTTACTACTATTTCAAAACTACTCTTGTAATGTAGATATATTGTGTTTTTAATCCGGTGCGCATCATTATAATTTCTGTCAGAGGTATGTCAGCCTTGGAGTAGGTCTGCAGTCACACAGTCAGTCAGCTGGCTCTGTGGATATAGTCTGTTCACATTAATATAGATTTGCAGTGTACTAATGTCACCCAGATGTGTCCATCAGTGGATAGCGGTGGTGTTTTTCACATCACCAGGTGATTAAGCAGCACCAGAGGTCCAGGGAAAGGCAACGTTTGTCACACAGGGTCCTTCTATCCTGCGAGTATTTGATAAAGAAACAGAAGAGACTTCCATATTTCTTTCTGTTGTCCGCTAGGAAAGCTGTGTGTGACAGGAGGAAATGGGGCATCCCTACACACCTCCTGGCCCCTGCAAGGGAGGCTCTCCTGCCTTATTCCTGATTCATTCTTCAGTGTTACAATTGAACCGTATTTTATACTGCGCTTCTGGAAGTCTGAGAATTATAACCACATCATTTCTTCTGAGATTAAGTAGAGAAAAAAAAAAATAAATCAATGTTCTTAATTAGATGTGTGGAATTACCCATTGTTAATGTGACTCATGACTCTTGTCCATAGGCATTTTATGAGAGCTTTAGATTGACTACGAAAAGCTAAAAAAAAAACAAAAAAAACTATGGATCCTTTTGTATGAATGAACATGAATACCCTTATTTTACCATCCTAGTGAGAAAGTTAGGTCCACTGAATTTTGGAGGTTAGACATTTAATATCCTATTAGACTGAATAAATTAATGCTTTGAGGATGAAGACTTGGTGAAGATCTTGTCATTCCTATTAGATTAAAACTTTTATCCATTTGCTAACTTTTTCTTTCAAATTCATCTAAATGCTTGTAATCAAATTTGAATTACAATGATTTGTATTTCACTGACATTTCCTAATTCAGAATTTTTGAGTATGTGTAATTAGGTGTTTTGGTAACACAGCACCAGTTATAAATTTTCTTTTTTTAATTTAGTGTAATCCACATTACTTTGTACTAGATGTAAAGTTTAATCAGTTCAGCATAATCAACTTGGATTAATTAAAGCTAAGCAAATGCATGTATATGCTTACCACTGACTTAATGCTGTATTTATCACAGATTCACTGCACAAACTGATTTTCCTTGTTGAATTTCTACATGTGAACCCATCATCTTTAAACTACAATGGCAGTTTTAGAAAGATAACTGTATTTCTTGTGATATCATCTTTGCCTATGCCTTCAAGTATATACTGTCTCATCCTGTCACAGCATATAATTAAAGTTTCGTTAAAATGAACGTTGCAAAGGTGACTGTTAGAGCAAGCGTTCCTCAAAACTAAGAGGTAGGGTACTTCTCGTGCTGCTTCAGTATGTACCAAACTCCAGTGTGTTGTTAGGGGACACTTGGCTTTAGAGAATAACTAGTGGCATATAGTATCACAGTTTCATGTGAACCATTAGATAATCGTAATATAATTCCAGTCTCCTTGATATCTGAGTAGAATAACTACAGTCTGACTCCGTATATTATCTGTAGTTTCAGCTTTGTATTGTATTTGTATTTGTTTTTCACCTCCCAGTCTAAAACAGTGATTCTCTGTGATGTGTATTATTAACCACCCATTGTATTTCTTCTTAGAGGCGAGGAAGTTGTGCTCATGGTGAATCTCCTATTAATGAAGAGTCACATTATTTATTTAGAGAGCAATGAAATCTAATACAACTGTGGAAAGATTTACCCTATGGTTGCCCAGTCGTGCGTGTTATTAGGGTAGTTTTTTCAGTTTGTATCCACTGCGAACACTTATGATGCAATGATTATTTCTGTTTTACATGTGTAAAACACATTCTGATGGTAGTAAAAAAAATATTATTCTAATTAGTACCTTTATTTTCTGTTTGCTTTTCAGTTAGGCTTAATTAATCTAGTTCTGTAGATACCATTTTAATACTGCAAGGCAGTTCTCTGAGCCCACCGTGAGCCCATCAGATAACATTTTTTTTATTTGGTTTGATAACAATAACAATTTTTACACGTAGGAAGATTCCTGGTTTTTTTTACCAAACATGCTTCCCCTGGATTAATCGGGAACGTGGATGCATACTGAAAAACGAAGCAGATCTTTGGTACCAGATCTAGCACCCGACCCTGTAGTCAGGGCGTTTCCAGAAGCGTAGTCTGATAGTCTTCAGGGACTTCCCTGGAGAGATGGTAATTCGCGGTTATGAAGCTCCACAGAAGCCCTGTACAATCTCTGCCAAGTCATTTGTAGCCATATTAAAACAGCATGTGATGGTGCCTACGACTGACTTGGGTACTTAGAACAGCTCAACATTTTTTAAAAAAAGCTATTAAGGACTTCTGTTCTCTGTGAGGACTAAGGATCTGACAAGCCTAGATAGAGAGCAGTCTTGAGTCGCTTACAAATCCTTTATTTAGCTGTACATCTCTCGTTCCTTCTCCCGTATCAGAGGAAGTGATCTAAGCAATGTGGTCCTTAGTTACATCGTGGTAAGTCTTCTGCTTTGTGCCTACCTTGCAGGGACTGTAATCTAATGTGTATCAGAAGCTATACAGACGCTTACCAGAACCAAATGCTAACCATTTATCATTCAGAGATTTTGCAGACAGTGCTGAGTTCCGTGCTGGGTAGAATCAGATCTTGCTCAGGAGGACGTACAGCATAGATTCACTCGCGTGGCTTCATTTGTAAAACGATCATAATAGCATTCACACAAGTATCACGAGAGTTAAGATGCTGAGTATCCACAGGGACAACGTAAAAGTATTTTGAATAAATAGGCGATATTCAGTATCTCTGTAATTTGTATCTAGCTCAAATAATTTCTTGCTTTTTTTTTTTTTTGGTTTGTTCTCACAACCGGTAGAAAATATCTTGCCCAGACGAAAATATGAATTGGTCCTGTGTGGCATAACAGATAGGAAGCTGGGTTCGTTTGAAACCAGCCCAGTCTAAGCCAGTGTTACTCAGCCTGTAGTTTGTAAACATTAGAAGCAGTCTGCAAAATAATTCTCAGTTCTACTCTTTTATTAATTCAAATGTATACATTTTTCATTTAATATACAGATATCGAATGTAATTGTTTTGTTATTTATTTTAATAGTGGAAGTGATTTTTGTTTTCCTAATTTTTTAAGTAGTCGATTTAATACTCTTCAGTCATTAAACAAGAGAAGGATACAAGGTGGTGATACAGGATTGTTGTTTGGTTTTGGTTTGTTGTTTTTTTTGTATTTAGAAAGAGAAGCAGGACGTGTTGACACTGAAGATAAGGGTGTATTAGTTGAGGTTTCCTCATAAGGGGGAAACGGAAATGGCGGACGTGAATAGAAGTGAATTTTAACAACTTCACAATTCCCTGTAGCTTTCATGTCAGCATTTTGAAATCCTGCCATCTTGGAAAGAACAGTCAAAGGCTGTGCCTGTCAGTGGATGCAGAGTGGAAGGTCACTCCTCCGCAGCGAGGAAGGGATCAGTATTAAAAAAATCTGACTCCCTTCTTAAACGTAGCCAGCGTTTTCCATGCATCTTATGTTATGCCGTAAGGAAGACACTTGTTTCCTACTAGTTGAACAAGTTTTTGCCAAAGTTTCTGTTTTGGAAACCTTTAAAAATCAATAAGATTGCTGTCCACATAATATACACGGGTGACTTTAATAGTGGGAGAGGTTCTAGTGTGGTCAAAGTTTTGCCTGCATCCAAAAGTTTGCAGCTTCAGGGCATCAATTTGTAAGATGAGCCAAGTGCATTTCATTGTATAAGATGCTGAAGTACTGTTTGTATGTATATATGTGTACATTTGTCTTAAGTGTGTTGAATCTGATTGCTAGATCAGGAATCAAAGTAGCCAATATGGTAACTCCATGTATTTAGTGTATGACAATAGTCTACAAATAACTTGATTGAGGAATCCTATGTTCCTAATCTGTTAAGTAGATAGGTCACTCCAGAGGTTGCTTGTGTGTTTCTACACTTAAATATTTCCATTATTATTTTTGCGGGTTTAAATAATACCCATTTTTCACCTTCTACAGCAGTGCGTTCAGGTATTTTTTTTCAGGTATTCAACCATTTTTAGTTCCTTTATGCACTCAATTGAGTTTCCTTGAATGAAAGCAAATTTCCTTCTCTTATTTATATGAAGGAAAGTTAGTGTTTTCTTACATTCCTGTGTCCAACTGGGAGACAGTGGAGATTCTGAGAGGGTTGACAGGGTGTTTTCCCACCACCTTCAGCAGACTAGGCAAATCTGTTTTAAAGATGTGTCCAACATATGGTATTATTTTAATGGTTTCACTGATCAAGTTCAGAGCATAAAATCCTTAAGGTTTAGAAGTTGCAGCATTATTTATTTAAGGAGAAAGAAACATTTTCACATGACAATATAATTTATTAAACATCACTCTTTCCTAGAGGTTCAGTCTTGAACACTGATGGCTTTCTAATGTGTAGCAGATACTGTATAAATTACAGCCATGAAGAAGCTTGTTTTTATATACTTAGTAAGTGTTATCAATAGTAGAAATTCACAGGTGGACAGACAAAAATGTCCTGTTCTGGGATTAACTCTAAAATAAGCTCTGCTACACATATGCACCATATGGATCTGTTTTCCTTCTCATCCATTATAGAAATGAGAGGAAGTAGTTCATTGTTTCCTCATCCAACTCTCAGATTTGCAGGTTCCTCAAGGTAATAATTTTTTTATATGGCCTATTTAATGTGCTAGGGAATTTTTTAAAGCCTTCTGTTGAATCTGTGGGGAGAAGTTCATGTTAGTGCACTGGGAAAGCTTTCTAAAATCATAGTTTTACTAGAAAATATAATTGTGTAGCTGAATGTCTGCAAATACAGAATTTTTCAGAATCATGTCAGGCTCGTTCACTGGTGTGTGTTAGTTGGGGGTGCGGGGGAACAAAGAAAGCCAACCACTATACATCATGAAAATTGTAGCAAACAAACCCCTCACCTTTGTCTTTTCCTCAAAGAGGGCCATCTACCGATCAAAATATGAGAAGACGTTATGTTTATAAAAACATTTATTGACACTGTAATGTTCTGCTGAATGCTGAGTTTGTTGGCCAATATCCAGGACAGTATATGCAAAGAATCCTAACACTAAATTGCAATAGTCCGTTTCAATGGATTATTGCGCACCGTGAATGGGGGCAGAAGGAGTCTGCAAAACTAAGATTTTAATCATGCAAGAAACCCCATCATTTTTCTTTAAAAATGCTTAGAAAGTGGCTGCAGGTTTAAAATGCAGTCATCTATCCAGTTAGCACTGAAGTTCAGACCGTTGTTCAGAAAGACCATAACTGTAGGTTAGACTGTGCAGGCAGACTGCTGCTTTAATGTTTTAAAGAAAATATTACATATTATTAGATGTACATATAATTAGGCCAAACAGAAATACCCTAACGTGAATTCAATTGCAACATCAATGGTTGACTCTAAGCAAACAGTTCTGTTACATCTTGATTTACTGCTCCATCAGCAGACCATTATATTTGTAACATCATATTGGCTATGTGGAATGAGTCCCTGCGAAGAAGAAAGTGTGTCACTGACAGAGCTTTTTAGTAAATCATTTACACGCACGAACAAATCAAGAGTCATAATAAATTCTTCCTTCTCCTTAACTGAAGTGTATTGCTGATTCCACTGTTTTGAAAGGGACTTGAATTTTTTTCCCCCAATCCTTAAATATACAAATATTTAGGAAAGCAATGTGTCATCATCAATGCTTTTTACTGGTATTCTGTTCTCCATGGACACATCCATCTAAGCATTGACCAAACAATGCTAAGTTAGAACTATAGAATAAAATGAAAAATTATTTCAGAGTCTTTTCATGGAAGAATCTAAGTTGACTGTTGTTAATTTAGGCTTATATTTGTTTTCAGCGAAGGTGAAGACATTTAATGAAATTATAAAAAAATAATAATCTGAAGTAGGTTTATCTTCATTCTTAAATTTATATTTAGCGGGTTATTTAGAAAAAAGGCTTTTAGTTAGAAAATTTGTAGAATACAAAACCGTATAGAAAAATACGTTAAGACTAGAACTAATAGAAGTTAGTTATAGTGTGTTTGCAAACAGACAGTAGAAAAATCTTTGGTACATTTATCAATAATGAATATACTTAGGGAAATGAAGGTAAACTTTGACAAATATTACAAGAAAATCTTAATTGCTTTTACCTACAATGTTAAAACATCCCCTTTCTACTGAACATTACTTAGAAAGGGGATAGGAAATATGTAGGATTGCTCATATTACTAGTCCTTTGAAAAAAATGTCATGATGCAATGATGATACCTGCAAATAATTACTTGTGGCTAATCAATATCCAACTTCAGAGAATTACCTTGGTAATGAATCCTATTCATCAGCTAATAAGCACCTAGTTATAAACACTAAATAAATGGCAAGCCTTTATATCAGCCTCTCTAATCTAGACCTGCCAAACTCAATCTTCAGAACACGTTCTCTTACAATATAATGCAATCTCTATGTTTTCAATTCCCCAAAACATTCATTTTGCATTTGAAATTTCCTGTCTTTGCATGAACATAATTTTCTTCAACTGAGTGACAAGGATGCTTTTCAGGATTTGAAGTCTTCTCCCCGCCCCCCATCCTTTATGAACAAATATAAACATATGAATCACTGTGCTAGATGTTTTTCTTGATGTACTTCTTTGCGTGAGTTTCGTAAGAAATTGGCAGGACTCAAAAGCTGATTTCTGATTTTATGATCTTTAAGGAAAATTACTCTGCTTCATTAAATTATAATGGCATGATTTTTTTTTTATCTATTTAACATTGTACATATGTGTGAACAACTAAGAAAAATAACAGTAATTAAAGTAAAATTAAAATTAAAAACTTTTATTCAACTTATTTGCTCTTTTTTAATCTCTGGTCATTGTATTTGTTGAATCTCATGATAAAAAGAAGATTACAACTTTTACTCATGTTGGTATTACAGACCTAGAATAGAGAGCTGACCTGCTTTTGAATAAATTAACCATCATGTGAAGTACAGTTAAATTGTGCAATACATATTGGTATAAATATAGCTACCATTTTCTACAGCTACAAATATATTTGGTATTGGAAAACAGTATCGTCTGAGAAATCGTTTTGAAAAATAAGCTTTTAAACATCTTCATGTTTATACAAAAGGGGAAATTGAAGAATCATATTAAATATTAGTTTTGCTTTTTCTGGGTGAACTTCAGGATACAATGACAGTAATAATGAAGCATATCTTTACTGTGGGGAGATCAGAATTTCATCCTTAATTCTTCATTGCTAAATCTAAAATTTTATTTTCTGTAAGATATTTTATTAGTTACTAGTACTGGATAATATAATTCTGACATAGTATTTATTTATAGAGTTCTTACTGGGTTTCTCTTCTAGCAATTTTAAATGTTTAATGGGTTAGAGAATAGCAATAGAGGAAGCTAAGCACAAATGCCATGAAAATTTATCTATTTGCAGGCAGATACTGCAAGGGGAAAATATGGAGGATGTGTGTGGTCAGTTATTTGTGTAGGAAACTATTGTCTACTTTAGGCATCGGCCATCTAGACTTTCATTTCATTTTGCAGAAGATGTGAGCTAAGAAAATGTACATCTAAGAATAATTATTAACTTTGGTTTGAGCTGAGGGTTTATGAAGTGAGGCAGGGGAGGGTGGATCAACTTAAAGTAAAATAGAGCAGCCTGGGATGAAAGTAGTCACCTGGTGGCAGTATTCTGCACAGTTACATGTGAGCCTTTCTTTTTATTTCCCAAGTCAAATTCTTGCATCCAGTGACAGGAGTTCTGCCGAGGCCTATGCCTCCCTTCAGGGCAAGCCTCCCATGGCTGAAAGGCACATCATTCTGGGTGGTCTACGGAGATGACTGAGGTGGGACCCCACAGGGAGTCTTATGCTGTCATCTTTGGCCAGAAGGATGGTGGAATCACACTTAGACCTCAAAAGTGGACTGAAGGATTAAACAGAAGGGAATGTCGTGCAAGAATCAGCTCATTTTTGGAAAATGAATGTCTCTCAGTGATTGTGGGAGTTTCAGGAGTGGTATAGACCCTACAGAGTTCAGGAACTGCTTTTGCAAATCTTATATAGCCAGTTCCTCAGTAGGTTATATACAAGAACATAGAGAAGCAACCTCTGGCTCTTAAAAAAAAATCAAAAATCTGTACAGAGCTAAAAAGATACTGTTGACTAACAAAATAATGAGGCTCAGGAAGATTTAAACTGAGCTAATTAAAGCTGTGCCAATGGGACACACTGTACAGAACTGGGGACTTTGACCTGAATAGATTTTGTGTGGTGGAAGAGAAACATTGGTTAGTAATAGCAACAGGGATGGTGTGATGTAGAAAATTGCCTTCCCATGCGGTAGATCTGGACCAACACGATGTATTTTTTAGAATCTATAGGACTAGAACGGTCAGATTGGGTTGGTTCTGCGAATGCTCCATCCCTAACATGTTATTCATACTGATTACGTTTGCGTATGAGTCACATTCAGGTTGAATTTGCCAGATGTCCGTTTATGTTTGTTTAAATAATGACATCATTCCATGAAGTGAACAGGATCTAAAAATATAGAGGGAAGACTGTTTAGAAAACCAAAAATTAAAATGCCTTACTTATATATTTTCATATCTCAGGGTATATTATGCAAGCAGAAGCATAGCAACGTTGAAGCACCGTTCAAAAAAAATGTGTCCGTTGCTAACACTTCATTAAACAATATATTATATAACGAACCTTCATTGGATTTGTTTCTATTTCCTAGTCAATTCCTCCATTAGTGGGAATGTTCTGCTTCCGAATACGCTCAAATATACCATTTTCAAAGCCAGCGTAATTTCGCTGCTTCTCGTTTTGTGAAGATCCCAAGTATTTTCAGAGTGTTTCGTCATTTGGTGTAATATGAAAGAATTTTAAAGCGTACTGCTCAAGGTAAAGCTTATACAGAAACTGGGGAGAAAAGGGGCAACTGAATTCTGAACTTTTATGTTACCGAATTCACATAAACCTTGTACAAGCAATAAACTTTTCTTATGGACAAAGGGAGACCACCAACTAACCACTTGAGTTCAACAAAGACTCCCCAAATGTGTACTTAATTCCTTTGAGGCTTATAAAATCTTTCTCAAGCCTAAAGACATTCTGGTTTGTTCGTATGGCAGCCAATCACTGCACACGTTAAACTTTTACATTAGGACTTGGTGAAATAAATTTCACAGCATACGATTTGAGATCGCTGCTTAACTAAAGAAAGTTAACAGCAGCATATCGGAACACACATCTGGCAAGCTACTTTGATCTCTTTAAAGTAGAGTCTGCAAGAAAAGAAAATGGGGAGTTTAGCCCAAGCTCTTGGGTAAAGCTCAATAAAGAACTATCTAGGAGTATAGATGGTATAATATCCAATAAAAGGAAACCATTGAAAATCACTTTCCTGCTAAGATCCTCCAACTGATACATCTACCAGAAGCAGCAGGATTTGATGACATAATACGTTTAGAGAAAGAGGTTTCTCATGTTCTTTCTTAAGATGTAACAGGTGATTTTATGTGAATTGCACTGTATCTGCCCATTCCCCAGAGAAACACAGGTCACAAGCACAAAAACATCTGCAAGCTTCCCCATGCAAAATGTTCTTTATATTTTGGACCAGAGACGAGGAAGGAGGCAAGACACCTTTCAAAGCAGAAGAAATGCACCATCACGACAGCGTGTTTATGTTGTTCATTTCTTCCAGACTGTCTTTTCTAGATGTGGCTTCTTCAGAGCTTGGTTTGGTGTTTCTCAAGCTTTCATTTTCTTGTCAGTAGCAGCTGTTACTTAAATATATCAAGAGCAGACTTCTCAGAAATTTATTTGAACTAGATTAACTTTGAAATCTGTTGTAAATCAGTGGGCTGGGTTCACATCAGGCAATATATGGAGCAGTAATTTCTGCTTTTGCGAAGAGATTCAAGAATTTGCACAACAGGTGGAAATTTGCAGGACAAAAAGAAGTGCAGGCAGACATATTACTGAAGGAGAGTTTTATGATTGTGTGGCTTCTAGAAAATATGTGTATCCTCCTTGTGACCAGATTTGACGGATTGAACTCTGTTGAAACGAAATGCTAAAATATTCAATCTACCATAGCCTGATTTTGCATCTTAGAGGCACTTAAAGAGCAGCAGACCACAGGGTCATAAAAATGTTGGCCTTTGTGTCCTCAATCACAGCACTGCAGCTATACCCTGAGTGCATTTTCAAAGTCAAGTGGGAATATATCTCTGACTTTGCCTTGGATTCTGTATTAAAAAGTCTATCAGTTATAAAAAAAATAATAAAATCCATTCAAGTGATTTCTAGAGCAACTAACTCAGCATCTACGTGCAGAGAGATGCGATTGGATCAGGAGTTTTGTCGCAAGCTACAGGTAAAGCTGTGAGTGCTAGACATGTGAGGTACAATATGCTTTTTGAAAAAATATCAGCATTTGCAGATGATTGCCAACAGTCTGCTAGACTAGTTGCTCAAGTCTGCCAGAGCCGTGTGGCCTCACGTTAGCATTTTGCTGGTGTTACTGAGTTTTAGACATTGCTTCTGGACCCACGCACAGCAGTTTGACTGAAGTGCAGAGCTGGTCTTCCAAATTTCGTTGCTTCCTTTCTCTTGAGTGGCATAACTCTTATGTCTTATTGGCCTTGTACCACTACCTTTCCATCTCACCCTGCGTCAATGTTATGTATGTATTAAGTTGAATTTGTGGCTGGTTGAAGGGTAGTCCAGTTGAAAACGTCTCTCAATTGTGACATTATTTGTTTGACATTTGAATTTTAAAATTCAAATGAAAGGAATTCTGCATTGCATTTTGTTTATTAATGTTATGATATTAAGAAATTCAAATACCTTTTGGTAAACCGTATTTTTATGTAGTTTATACAACATAACCTACCAAGTCTTGTTATTGTATTCTTATCCTTTTTGGTGGGGAAGAAAGGGCCATTGTCTTTACTGCAAGTAACTATATAGATCACACACTTTGACAGTAGGGGACTCCAATAAAACGTTGGAATAAACAAAGTAGGCAGAAAATATTACCACTTTTCCTCTGGGAACTATTTAAACATGCTGCCATGTAAATTAACAGTAGACTTTGATTTTTTTAATATCCAATTGTATGTGGTGTTCATTTTAAAGCAGAAGCAGTATCTTTTATAAAAGCAACAGCTGCAATTTTAAAAGATGCTGTGGGATTTATCTAGTCTGGCAGCTAGACCTTAGCTTTTTCAAATTTCTTGTGTAGAATTTCAGAGCTGTTGGAAAGTTACTTTTAGTCTTATGTACATTTTATTTTGAAGAAACTCAAATACTTCATTAAAAAGTTGTTACTAAATCGCAAGCATGGAAGTTACTTAGAATTTCTTCTACTTGTCACATTTGTTGTTGAATTTTTTTGTTGAATATGGTTGATTTTTTGCTGACAACCCCTGTCATTTATTTACAGGTTTTCTTAAAATTGATGTGTCTTTTTTTTTTATTTCAACAGCTTGATCAAGTTGTCCGTCAGAGAAATCTATGTAGTTTGGAACTTTTCCTCTCATGTGCACAGAAACAGTTAAATGTTCTATTAAAGGAAGAGCCAACATCTACGGAGGAAAAGAGAGAGACTGACATTCTCAATACTGCTGATACAGTGTGATTTGTAAAGCTGCAAATCTCAATCTGACAAATGATGAATATATTCTAATATTGGGATTTTACCATTGGTTCAAGATTGATCAGATACTACGCTTGGCAGAAGTATTTGTGGATGATGTTCTTCTATTTAATTATTTATTTTACTACTAGTATCAGATCATAAATATGGGAAGGAAAAATAAAACCTGAAAAAAATTGTTTTATTTATGATTTTTCTTTCATTACATTTAAATAGCCCATGATTGAAGTTCTTGGTAACTGCAGCTGTGATGAAAATGTTTCCCTATTATGTCTGTTTTAGATGAGGCATCATATGTTGATGCAATTTATCAATATTTTTGATCTTTTAAAAATGGAGAAAAACATTTAATTGACTATAGATGCAAATCCATCTCTATTTCTAAAGTGTATGCCCAAGTTCATTGCCTCAACTGAGCCTGAGGACCTTCTGATTTCTTACTACTTTTGATGTATAGCAGAAGAATCAGAACTGATACATGAGAGTTGACGTGCATTTTTATAAACAACTCCAGCTCTAGTAATAGAAGAGTTTAAAAACTAAACAGTGCATCTTTTTAGAGTAGTGCAAAACATTGCCATAACCAATGTATAGTATGTATTTTATTTCTGTTCTAAAACCTAGCTTGATTCCAAAAGTCATTTTCTCATGAAAATGCGATTAATGTGACTGACCTCAGTTCCAGGAAGAAGATGTATGTAATTATGTGGAGACTGATACTGCACTGCCTCAGTGGAATTTCTGACGGAATAAGGAGTGCAGCTTGCTGACCTCAGATGCCCTTTCTAAACCCATTGAAGGAAACAGAAAAACTCCCCACTGATATTACTGAACTTTGGATCAAGTCGTAGGTCTTTCTAGTCTTGCTAACGGCAGCATGGAGTGGAATTTCTCTGCCTACACTCTCTTGATTGAAGATTTGGGGCCTTAGTTATAAAAGAGTTCTGAATGAAATAAGGAAAATTAAATGTTCATGCTTAGAAATGTAAATAAAGAGAGAATGATATCTCTTCTGGTGACCTTGTGATTCAGTGGGGGACTTATGGGCATTTTTTGTGTGGTTCTTATTATTCAGTGGTGCTTGTGTGGGGTTTTTTTGTTTGGCTGTTTTTTTACATCAGCACTCACTTTTCATAAATTGCCTTTTTATAGACATAAGGAAACAGCAAATGGTTGGATATGTATTTGGCAGAATGAAATATGGATTGCAGAGAGTTCAGCATTTTAGTTAAATCTTTTTCTGTGCTTCATTTTCGGAATCAAAACCAAGAGTTTTGTCTTCTGCATGCAAAATTTCACTGAAGAAGTAAATAATGCTGGTTTTTCTAGATGATGACCTCACCCTACAAAGGGATGAAAATCCAGCCTTCTTTTTGATATTTCTTGATTGACTGATCAGTTTCCATTTCTTATGGCAGACAAAAAAAAATAGTGTTAATGAGTCACCTACTTATTGTTCCTAAGCCAGTGAAATTCTTGTCTTTGTCAATTCCACCAAAGATGACATGGATGTTGTCAAGGTTTAACCCCAGGTGGCAGCTAGAGCCACGGGGCCGCTCGCTCATCCCCCCTTTCTCCTCTAGGAAGGGGAGGGAGAAGAGGGAGAAAAGTAGAGGAAAGGAAAAAAAACCTCGTGGATTGAGATAAAGATAGTTTTATAGAACAATATCAGCAAAGGAAAATAACAATACTAATAATGAAAGAAGTTACTCTTAGTGCCGGGTGATTTGGCACCATCCCAAACAGTGATCACAAGTACCCAGCCCCCAGCTAAACCCATTTCTATCCTGAGTATGACATCTGTGGTATGTGGTATCCCACTGGCCATTCCACCATTCTGCCTGTGCTTCTTCTCAGCTTCTATGGGAAGCTGGAAAAAGTACTTGAAAACTATAAATGTCGCCTGGCAACAACTAAAACAATATGTTGACATTCCTTTTGTACCAAATCTGAAACACAATGACCACTAGAAAGAAAATTAACTATGTCCCTGAAACCAGGACAGGTATCCAGGTAGGCTTTTTGGAAAGTAGAGACAGTGCAAAATGAAGTTATCTACTGCTGTCTCACAATCTGTGTTTAATTGTGGAGATGTGGTATGAGCAGATCCTAGATGAACTTCAACATTATTGTTTCTTACTTCTAGGTCTTTAGATGGAATAGTATTCCTTTTTACTTAAGACCTCAAACATTTCCCCATCAAAGCCAGAGCCTTAGCAGTATATCAGTATCCTCCTACTCAAGGGTTTTGTTTTCTGACTTGCAACAATATGTAAAAGCATTTGTTGGAGAAGTTTATGATTGCACTGGCAACTATGGTGTATCATAGAATACTGTCCATCAAATCCGTATCTCCCCAGTTTGGAAAGAAGGATGTTGTGGGGACTGTGTCAAACCTCTTAGAAGTCCAGACAGACAACGTCTGTAGCTCTTCCCATGTTCACTGATGTAGTCATTCCATCACAGAAGGCCACGAGGTTGGTCAGGCAGGACTTGTCCTTGGGGAAGCCATGCTGGCTGTCTCTTTTGTATGGTGTCTTTAGCTAAGATATGGGTATATTTGCATTTTTGCCTTGCTCTAAGAGTCTTATTGGCAAATGACACTTGAATTCCTTCAAGCATATAACTCCTTGGCTCCATCATAAGAAGGCAGAACAAAGGAAGAGCAGTAGTCATTCCAGACACTGAGATCACATGAATGTTTTGAGATTTTTGTGCATCTTTTGTGCACTGTCCACATATTTGAGTTTACAGATTTTTCCCTACCCCTTGGATGGAGGGAATATGTGATAAGATTTCACCTTGTTTCCTAGCACCTTGTTCATCAAAGGGACAGATGGAATTTATGCTCGCTTTCAGATCATATATAGCATCAGTGCAGTTATCAAATAGACTTGGGGCAAATGTAAGATGAGCTAGATTGGGGCATACCCAATCTGTATTGGAGCTAATTAGCTTTCTTGATGCCGAATGGTTAGCTGTTAAAACAGATCACGGCACGGTCTAACTAGTCGCTTATATCTTCCTGCTCTGGCTGCATTGCAGCCTCACTGAGCTACCTGAAATACTTGGTTTAACTAATTTCTAACTAACTAATTTTTTTAACTAATAACTAACTAACCACAACTAAACTTGGTTGCAGGGGAGTGACTACCTGTGAATGAGATTGCTTTAAAAATTTTTACATGGCCATTCTGAATACTGTCTAGAAATTACATATGTGACATTCCTTTTTCGGCACCGGGTTATAAATGTGCCAAACAAACATTGGCCTGGAAAACATTTTTTACATGGCTATAATTTGGACCTTCAGTCCAATTCAATGTGTTTCAGGAACTGCTGAAGTAAATGTTTTCTTTTGTGTGATCTGTCCAAGAATATTGTCCTTCTAAGGCTTCAAGAATCGACTGGACTTACCTGCTAGTACAGCTTAAGCACAGATTTCTTTATTAATTTTTAAGCCTATGTAAAATAAATAATACTGTTGCTGAATTAGGGTCACATTTGAACAGTTGAACATGATGGGGAAACCATCTGAGTTGCACTCTGTCTGGCTCAAATTTCATATTTGCCGTTGAAAGCGTGTGCTTCCTTAGCTAAAGGAAAGCCCTGAGGTGTGTAGACTTCTTGTAGACATTACCTAAGCAGTTCACTTGCCGTGGTGATGCAGTGGCTAAAAACGTCCTCATCAAGCTGCCTCATACGTGGCGCAAAAGGTCCGTCTTGCTTTATGTCATTTGCCGCAGATACCCACTTGCCACGTGCCACATGGTAGGTCATGGTGTTTGCATTTCTGTGGGAAGCTTTGCATTCTAAAGACCTATAGTAGCGTCCTGAGAGTGGGGAAAACCAACTGTAGGTGCTGGTGACGGCACAGCATTTAGCAAGACAAAATAAAGATGATTAATTTTTTTTTTGATTGATCTTTTTTATTGTAGTGTGCATATTTAAACTTGTTGTATTGCCTTTAAGTGATATGACGTTCTTTGATAATAAACACATTGTTATTCTGTGATAATAACAATAATTTCCTGTGACAGATGTGGTCAGTATTTTATCTACATCTTACATGCGGTGTAATTATAACAATTTTAATATGCGTCAGAGATTCACATTTGTTTATATTTCCTGTAATTCCTCACATTTCGGACTTACAAAACCGGCATTTTTTAGATGCTTTCCATTGTCCAGCATGGATAACGTGATACGCAAAGAAAGTGTTATTGAATAAACACTCAGACTATTTTAAGTTTTTTGAACTTTGAAGGATGTTTCGGTTTTTGTACTGCTACCAAATTAGGGCATCAGTTAAGACTTCACATTGCTTTCGCTACACAGTTTTTCAGAAAAATAGCTGGTCATGATGATACATGGCCAGTCTCTGTTTTTGTGGCAATAATTTTGAGAATGCTATTACTTAAACACCCCACTCTTTTATTGTGACCATAGATTACATATTTAGAGAGTGATTGTGAACTTCTGGCTCCCAGGAAGTCATCAGGAATTCTGCTGTTGGTTATTTTCAGCTCAAAATTTCATCCTTCCTCATATTTTTTTGCAATTGTGACTATAATGAGTATAATGCAAACAGCTTTGTCTTTGTATAGTTCTGGCTATGTACCGAGAAGTTATTTCAAGAGCAGGTTTCATGATCAGTCCTTTGAAGAAAATGTCAGCATTCGTTCTGTTCATGGTATAGTGGGGAAGGGGGTTAAGATGTTGGCTGAGACCTTGGTGAGGGGGTACCTATGTCTCATTATTGCTATCCTACTGCTAGAAAGAATGTATTTTCATATTCTCATTGAAATAAGTTGCTTCTCCTTTGGTATATCAGAACTAATAGTGACTCTGTAGTATTCGCTACTGAAATGCCTAGAAAAACCTCATTTGGTTACATCAAAACAAAATCACTATCACAAATCAGTCCATTTTCAGATCAGGCTTGACAGCAGTGGAAACATGACGGTAAATGTAAGCTGCTACTCTTTGTTATACATCCCTTTGACTACTAGTTTTACTTCACAAAGAAAATGGGGTCTTTATGAAATGCTCCATCTCCTGCAAATTCAGCTGCCTAATGAAGTTTACAGCTGGATTGTAGTTTGATAAAAAGCTGGATGAAGTTTATCAGGGTGAAAGAGTCATACAAATGAGAGCATCTTGCTTTTGTTATGGATTATTGTTAGAATGAGTCAAAATCTCTTCTGGAATGTCAGCAGCCAAGGGTTTCAGTGGCTGCCTGAATACAACAGAACTGCATTTGGTCTGTTTGAAACAGTAATGTTGATGCTGGAAAACACAATTATTCCAGAAAACTGTCCATATGCAATTTTCCAACTTCTGTGTTATTAAGGGTTTTTTGCAGGTTTTTCATGTGTTCCTTGCCCTAGGGCAAAAGAAACAGTGTTACTCATAAATGTTTATGAACATGATGGTGAAGCAAAAGGAGGAGTTGTAAGCTAGGTGGAATTTATTTTCTCCATACTCTTTTGGTAGTTTGGGCAAGGATATTTGAGAGAACAGAAGTTCTCTAGACGCAGAAAACCAAAAATTGTGGTTTGTGAATTGAGAGGGATTTGGTGAGGAAGAAGAGACAAAGAGGTATTCTTTTATAATGTAAACTTTGTGGTATATTAAGAGAAAGAAAAGACATGATTTCATAGAATGAAGGGGAACGACAGGTTTGAATGAGAATTGCAGACAGGAGGTTCTGAATCCTCTAGGATGCACTCATCTGAACCTACAGACTTTTCAGATGTAAATGGCAAAATGAGTCAAGAAAAAAGAAAGGTGAAGATTCACATGCAAAGATTCACGTTTCCCATGCAGTTTGAAGAATGATTGGTTTCAGGACTCAGAACTTCTGAAACTTAACAGTGGTTTCTGTAAGGACCTAGACAATTTACCCAGAACGTCTCATCTTTCGGAAGATAGTACTACATAACAATCTGTACTTCAAAGCAACATCCAAAATATCAAAATAAATAAAATTAAAATTTGTGCTTTGTAAAGCTTAAAAGCATTACAAGGCTGACATGTTGAGACCCAAATACGTTAGTCTGACAAATGTCAGTAGAGATTCCTGGGCGTCTTTGACAGAATGTTTTCAGAGCTTTGCTGGGGGTACTACTGCATCAGGATGATGAATGTATTCTTGCTTGATTGTTACACTAACATTAAAAACAAGTTATATACACAGTGGAGAAGTCTTTTAATGTCTGCCAAATAAAATGGAAACGGCTCCAGATGTTGTGTTCAAAGATAATATATCATCTATGCATCTTCTTGGGAATAAGAAATGTGTTTAGGTCTCAGACAAAATAATTTTTCATTTACAGAGATTGGAATAAAATTTTCTATAAGCTCAAGACAGCAGTGACGAAGATCTACAAAAGACTGATAGTTACATGGTTCATGAATGACAAGATTATTCCAAAGAATACAAATAACTACAAGCACAATCAGCATCAAATTGCACTCAGTTTGATTATATAAGTATCATAGTCATAATGTGTATGCACAGTTTTCAAGACAATTTTTCTTCAATAAATTCTTCAAAGAACAAGTGAGTTGAAGGAGGGGATGACAAGATCATCCTCCGCTGTTTTCAAGAAGGATCCAAATGGACGGTTGATTGGTTTGTTGCATGTTGGGGCCAAATGCTACTACCTTTTCTGATGCATAAGCATACAGAAGTGCGTGCTGGTTTTCCCAAAGCAATCATAGAGCACAATTGTCTCTACCAATTAGATGTTTTAATCATATTTTTCCTGTTGGTTAAGCTTCAATAAATCAAGCCGGTAAGTGAATTAGTCTTTTATGTGCCTTTTATACAGTTGGTGTCATGAATAATTTAATTATGGCCTCCTCCAGGACAAAGCTCAGAAATGTCAATTAACAACTTTTAAAAAGGTTTTCTACTTTATAGTGAGAGTCGATTCACACTTTCTAGACTTTCCGTTGTTGAGCTCAGTGAAATGGATACTGTTTTCCTTTAAAGAAGACAAAACTGGGGTGCCAGATTTGCTTGGTTTTATTAATTAAGAAAGCCTGTTGGGCAGTAATGTTTTTAATAGTGTTCTGAAAAATTCATATTATTATGAGAGTCCAGAAATCAACCAGAACAGATGTATTCTTTGCTGACTTGCAAGTCAAAGTTTGTTAGTGGATTTTACTCCTGCTATTAATCAACGAGGCCAGGATTTTGTTCATTGTTTCTAGCTAATTCCTTGTCTTCTTGACAATGGAGCTTTGAGGGAAAATCAGCTATACCACCCTCAAAAAAGGGGCTCTGAGGAAAGAGAGAATCACTGAAAAGCATTCCAGCCTGGAGTCCAGCTGGGAACATGGTGCTTCCATCTCCAAAGATGTCATCCTGCCAATTTCTCCCACCAAATATATCAGCCTACTCAAAATTTGCAGAGAGAACTCCCCCACTAGACTATAATGTGTTCTGAGTCTTGGAGGGAAATGTTTTATCACACTTTCACAGAGACAATACATCTTGTACTCAGCAGTGGTTCCTGACATGCTGTGCTACTGTATTGGCCTTTTAATGTTGAATTTTACATAGCTGCCTGTTGTGCACTGTATTAAAGACACTTCAGATGCTATACTGAAATGAAACTGACAGTATGAAAGGATCTTGAATTTTATTTTCTTTTTCGTTTGTGAAAACTGCTGATATTTCTTTGCATAGATTGCTAGCACAGGAAAACTTTCAGCATTCCTTTAATGAAAGATATTGTATGTGTCATACTGTGTGTTTCAAGCAAGAGTCCAGTGCCCTTAGCACCTAAAAACGGCTGATGAGACAGAATTACTCAAAAGACTGGTTTTCATCGGCATCCTCATCCTAAATTTGGGGACTTATTTCATTTCAAAGGCAAGTTTGATGACCTCTGAAGCAGGTGAGAAAAGTACCGGTTAAAAAGAACAAATAACAAAACTACTTCAAGGTTCACACAGAGGAGATAGCAAAGCAGTCTCGTTCCTGTCCTCGTGGGAGTTGGGAGGATCAGTTTTATACTGGCCCATAGGAGTAAGCAAATCAAGGGTCTTTGCTCACCTTTACATGGGCAGAGGTAATGCAATCTCTATATAACCCAGTTCTCCTCCCTTCATTCTTTCCCATGCTGTATTGTCCAAGACTCCTACAAACAGGGAGCAGGATGCTAACAGGGTACTTGTGTGTAGCTGCAAATGAGCAGTTGATATTTTTCAAAGTCATAGAGTGTTTTTTAGTCATTTTAATAACAAATAATTATACTCTTTTGATGTGCCTTACAGTTTTGAACACCTTAACATTCAAGCTTTCCCCGGGAAATGCAAGTGCTAGAAAGCCTTGTTACCCCTTTAGGAGATCTAAGATTCACAGGATCCCAGGAGGTAAGTGCCAAGGAAAGCATAAAATATTGTAAAACCTATGAGAAAATCACCTGGGGAGCAGCCATGTGTGGGATGGGTCAATGGTTCACCTAAAGAAGCATGTCACGTGCTTCTGCCTTAGTTCTCCCGTCATAACCTCACTTGTCCCTCAGGGTGAAGGTTTGGGGTTAGTTCTCAGGCTGGCTTTACGCTAACATTGTCTTCATTTATGGCCTTACAGTCTTCTGTTACTAATGAGAAAACATAAGCATCGTACCATTCTGGTGGGTTATCGTACATTACACAACCTCAAAATTCTCGACAAACATTTTTTATTTAGATTATTCAGGAGAAAAGGGATCGCTGTCCTTCCTTGAACAAATGTTCTCGCTGTAGGATAACAGAGGGACTTAACTTAGTGTAAAAAACTGTAAATCCCAAAGCAATCCGAGTTGGTAGACTGCTTCTGATGCGGTTACTGGAGCAGTAGCCTCTGTGTTTAAATAGAGTATGGATACCTCACTAGTTCTTGTTGACATGCTGCCACAAATGTGAATAAAATCATGCAGACCCTGAATTAATCACTCCCACATTGTTTTGCTTATTACATACCAAACTGACAGGCTGCTAGGCAGCTTGGATACAGATAAGGCAAAAATGTGGAAACCGACAACCGCTCCGTGTGTCAAAATTCTGTCAATGATCCTGTTTATAGGAAAATTTCTTCACATTAAAAAGTCCAAGTCTTACCTCATTCTGATACAGAATAAAACATGGTAAAATGTGCAGAGCTGATATGATCAAAACATGTATTTGCAGCAATTGTATTTTAAGTATGACTGCTAACAAGTAAAGGAGAGCTTGGTACTACTGAGGAAAGACAGTAATTATTTTCCCTATTGATTACCCTGCGGATGTATCTAAACTAAGGTTAAAAATAAAGAACATAAATAACAGTAGCTAATCACAGGTTCTCAGCAGAGATAGAAATTTTTAAAGCATATTGGGTCCTCATAGAAGTTCATTAAAACAAAGACAATGTAATGGACTTTCACCCATCAGAGCACACTGAATAGAGTGTCTTTCCCTCAATTGACTGGAAAACTAGTAGAAAATGACTGGTTCTCATTGTACAAATCAAGACCAAAAGGCAGCTTGTGTTTGTGCATGGAAAAAGGGGAAAATCTGTGGAAGAATAATGATCCATCAGCATTGTATGAAGTTTTCATTTAGTACTGTAAATAAATAATGATTTAATACTTGAATAAGACTGAGTTAATAATATTAAGCATGGAGAGTCTTTTTTCCAACCCTGTGATGTTTGACATGTAAGGCATTGCAAATGAATAAATGGCCGCGCTGCAGGGTCATTTTTATTGTCATGTCAAAAAGCTCTGCTGCTATGCATTTCCCAAGGGAAGCAGCATTGCAGTGAGCAGAAAGAAGGTGGAGCAAATGGCCCATCATCATTAGTGATCTTACAGGGACATTATAAAAAACCTAGATAAACTTGCTCAGAACAATCAGGCTATCAGTGTCTCCTGGGAAAAGCCTGTCTTCACCACTTCCAGATCAGATCAGACCAATATGGTAATTCTGAGCTGTGTGAATTTTGCACATGTATGAGGTCCACTCATTTCAGAGGGACTTCAGTGCCTGAGGGTTACCTGGTAAACAAGGCAAAAAGCAATGATTGCAAAGAGTGCTCTTGAGTTATCAACTTACAGGATGCACTTTCAGGGCTAGTGGAAACTGCATTTATTTCCCACAAGAAAGTAATATCAAGCAGTAAAGAGAAATGAAGAGCATCCAGGAAAAAATCTGCCTACACCAAAAGACAATCCAAGGCCAAACAAATGGCACAGGCCAAAACTGTTTGCTATAAATGTGAAATAAAAATAACAAGTCTAGGCAATTGTAGCCTAGATAAGAAACACACTGCTGGGCTTCCAAAAAACCCCAAAAGAGCCCTCAATATTTTTCAATTCTGCACTTCTCATTTCTTCATATTCTCCTCAATTATTTTGGCAAGATGCAGAGAAATGGATCAGTGAATCCACCTGCAGAAGATACAGCTGGTGATCCCCAAAAAAGGTGAACTTCCAGATACTGGAACTTAGGGCTTTGTATTAATAGTGTAATAGTAAATGCATACTGTATTGTGTGTTGGTGTTAAGGTTTTGGTAAAGGGGGGCTGCAGGGGCGGCCTCTCTATGGAGGGGGCTGTTCAGGGGCTGCCCCGAGCCGGACACGGCCATCTCCACCAACCCACTGTAGGACACGGCCCAGCCCCTCAGAAAAGGTGGTGACGGCACTTTGGGGAAAACACATTTGAGGAAGGACAAAACGCTGCACAGGCAGGGAGGAGTGAGGAGAAGAATTGTGAGAAACAACCCTGCGGGTACCAAGGTCAGAAAAAAGAAGGAAGGAGGAGCTCCAGGCACTGGAACAGAGATCCACCTCCAGCCTGTGAAGGGACTATGGTGGAGCAGGTATTTTCCTGCAGCCCGTGGAGAGGGCCAAGCAGAAGCAGATATCCACACTGCAGCGCATGGAGACCCCATGCTGGAGCAGATGGGTATTTCCTGAAGGAAGTCTGTTTGGCCTTTGGAGAGCCCACATTGGAGCAGGACTGCAGCCCATGGGGAGGATCCACACTCAAGCAGGGAAAAAGCCTGAGGAAGAAGAAGCGGCAGAGAGGAGCTGTTATGGACTGACCCCATAAACCCCTTTTCCCCATCCTCCTGCACTGCTTGTTAGGGAAAAGGTAGAAGAGTTTGGAAGGAAGGAGTGAAGTTGAGAATAGGAAAATAAGTGGGAAGGGAAGAGGGTATTTTAATGTTTGTCTTTGCTTCTCGGCTTCCAACTTGATTTTAATTAGCAATAAATTAAATCTGTTTTCCTGGAGTCAAGTCTGTTTTACCTGTTGACAGTAAAATGGTGTCTCTGTAAATACCTCGACCCATAAGCTTTTTCTTCTAATTTTTCTTCTCCTGTCCTGTTAAGGAAGGGGAGTGAGAGAGCGGCTGGGTAGGAATCTGGTGGCCGGCCAAGATCAACCCACCAGACTTTCACTGACAGTGCGAGTCTCCCATCAGCCTTTCCTTATCTCACAACGTTGTCGCATTGTCAACAAGAGCTAGAAGCAGAAGGAGATGAGAAAGAAGGAGAAAGAACATAGCGTAGAGGAAGAGGCTGGTGTGCATTGCCAGTAGCGAGGAGAGACTGCTCTGAGGACCGAGGAAGTCCTTCCTTCCTATGCATACATTTGCTTATGAGAGTCCCAGCAGCGCAAGAGAATGGCAAACACAAAGTTGGGTGAACTCAACTAGCATTGAGATACTCCATTCTGAACGTTAGAAGACTGAATGAGAGAAGATAAAATAAGGGAATAGCAAAGCAGCTGATAAGAGAGGAATGAGTAGCTTTGGGAGCCGTCAGCAAAGTCAGCAAAGCTGGGACTGAACTAAACACGAGAGTGCAAGGGCACGATAATGAAGATTACAAACAGAGATACTGGAGTGAGCAATGCTGAAAAGAATGAAAATGGTGGTTAGTGAGAGAAAGTCTTGACAAGGCTAATCAGAAAGGAAAAACAAATAGTGACCATTCAGATGTAGAGCTTGGGTTGGGACAGGGGCAGGGAGGCGGGGGACCAGCAGGGGAGGATGAACTTCTGAGTAATATTTGCTTCCACACGCACTATTAAAGTTGGAGAGTGGTGCTGAAAGAGATTTAAATAGAGTTGATTTCCTGAGCTTGTAATGAGTCCATGCACTTTGGGTTTGGCTGAATTTTTTTCCATTTTTGTTTCTTTTTTTTTTTTTTTCCACAGGAAGAAGTAATAACCTTTTCAAACCAACTGTAGTTCTGATCCAAATCAGTTTTAAGATTCTAGTTTGGGAATGACAGGATCAAATTCTCACAAGCCTCTCAAGAGATTATGGCCCAGCAAAATTAAGATATTTCTGCTGTCTTGATCTGGATTCAGAAATTCTTTCCACTTCTGAGTCTGCTTTCCAACCAGCGCTGCTAAGGTGTATTTGAATCAGAAGATTAGACTCCAAAGAGTTGTTTTTCTCTCTCCTTTGTCCTATTCTCTCCTCCCATGTCTTAACCCCCACCACTGGCCAAAGTTTCACTCCCTCCCGTCTCTACCTTGCTGCCAAAAAAAAAGGAAAACAAAAACCTCACAGCTCACCCTCCTTTTTTTTAATAAGATCGGATTTTGAGGCTTTGGTTTTGACTCATGTCTATATGAGGTAAAAAACACTCAGCTTTTTTTTTTTTCCCCAGTCTTAAAACCTGATGTTTCTTTGGGTTTGTGGTAAAAAGGAGATTAATATCCTCTTGTATTCCCAATAACAAACATTTTCTTTTCTTTTGCATTCGGTTTTTGCATTGATTCTGCAGAATCACACAGCCTACTGGACTAGACTGATAGCTGGTCTTAAGCCAACATGTTTTTTCCTATGTTCTTAAGTGTTCCTGCTGACTTCTGTTTCCCGACGTGTTTTTGGATTGCCATGGCACGATGCTGTCGAGCAGAAATATAATTGTCTGTTTGTTTTTTTTCATCTACTGTCGAAATACTTCACAGGGTGGCCCTCAGCTTTAAAGGCAGGAAGCACAAATATACACACACATGTACAGAGATAAACATTCATCCATCACAGATGTTGTCACACTGAGCAGTCCTTTTAAGAAGGTGTAGTTGAAGGCAGAGGAGGAGTTCTGCAAATCAAAGCTAGACTGCAGAGTGGCTTGTGCAGTGACTCACTGAGTAGTCATCGTAAACAAATTAATTTGTGCCTCAGTTTACTGCACCGTAAAAATAAAGTGTTGCTGAAGTTTTAGAAGTTGAAAAAATATTCTGAGAATATACTGAGGTGCTTTCTGATTTGGGTGACTATTGATAAGCATCGTTTTGACTGTATCTCCCCTGAGAAATAAGCAAATTAGTATTTGGAAAACTCCCATTCCCAGCAGCCATGTACTCAGAACATTCCTCCTTCTCCATCGTCTCAGTGTGTTTGTAAGGGACTTTTTGGTTGTTTTCTTTACACTGGAAAATTTGAAGTACAAAACAAGCACGAAGCAAAAAAAAAAAAAAGTTTGCTAATAAGACCTAAGAAAGGTAAAACTATCAAAATCTTCTTCAGGAAATATTTCCTCCATCAAAAAATCATGTGTCGTCTTTTTATGGAGGAAGGTAAAAAGCATGGTGTTTGGAGGTGTGAGGGGGTATAGGTTGTACATGGATGTAATGATTAAATGTTAGCTTTGTGTCCTTTTTTTGGCCTGCTCAGAACTATGTACCATGGTGATACATAAACAAGAAGTGAACCAATTATTCATGTGAGAAGAGGTTTCATGAATCACAGGAAAACAGTAAATTATGTGGAAAAGCACATTTCACACTCTTTTCACGTTATAATTATGACAACATGGAATCGCTATAATAACTAGGCACATTCCTTTTAATAAGATTTGGTGGTGGGTGGGAGAAGGGGTTCTGATAGTATTGAAATAATTTGCAATAAGCCTTTTCTTCTGTTTTTGAGGAGAAAAAAAGCCTGCTTTAGCTGCCTGCTCCAGTGTGGCTCATTGAAGCATGTGCCAAGCGCATAAAAGAAACCCTGGCAGAACTGGCAAGCCTGCAGAAGGTCAAGTCCTGAAGTGCGTGGTTTTTGTTAGCAGAAGCTCTAGCAGGACACCAAGGGAATAGTGGGTGCAGTGCCACCAGTTAGCTGTAGATGAAATAGCTATTTAAGCAACACAGCATCCCTGTCCACGGGAGTGCGTTTTTACTCCTTTGGTGGTACATCGTAAAGAAGGAGTTTTTCCAAGTACAGAGGAGGAGTCTACTCCTAATAGACAACTTGCATTGCTTGGGTTGTTCCCTGCTTGAGGCACCTAAGTTCCAACCTCCTGCACTGAAAGTCCGCTGGCATAAACACCCTACCATGCTTTTGGCCTGATCTTGTGGTGGGCTCTGCCTGAAGACAGATTTGTGTTCCAGTAGAGTCCCATTGTCTTCACTCAGTGTCTAAGGTGGCATGTATATCCACTAGCCTGAGAAGGCAGTGGGACTGGGCAGCTAATGCTGGCAGATAGTTTTTAGGTAGCAAGTAAGTGTTTTTCCTTCTGCTTTTAATGAAATCACGTCAATCAAAATCCGTATTTCATAAGACTTCATAATCTGCTACAGAAACCCATCATCTCTTTCATCCCATGTATACATCTAGCTAGTAACAACAGGTGGCCTCACCAAGCTGTGCAGCATCTCCAGCAGTGTCAGAGCTGTTTGGTTCTCAGACACTTTGCTGTTTTAGTGTTGTATTAACCACTGAGATCGCTGTGCCTGCCTGAAACGCTTTGTTACAGAATGCAGAATGTCTGAAGAACATTATCTATCTGCCATTTAGAAAGCCAGGCAGCGAATCTGACCTGACAGAGTTAATGATCCTGGAATTGTCACTCCACTGACTTGACGAGAAAAAGAAGGTACCCCATAGCAAGGACTTCAATGATACCTTTCTGTTAACACCTAGAATCTGCAAGGATGAGGCCAGAATGGACATGGAATAGGTAAGACTTGAAGCCCACAACTTGACATAAAGTAATATTTTGTTCTTAAAACAGAATGTCAAGAGTTAGTAACACACAATTTCTGTATCTGGAAGCCCCTCACAGTGAAAAATTCATGTGCAGAGATGAAGACACAGAGAACTATGTGTAGACAGGATAATCAGAAAGCGACCAAAGCACATGGGTCCTGCTTTCAGCCTGCCGTCAGAGGCTGCACTTCTTGCTTGTTGCTTTGTGCATTGGATGGCCAGCCACGGTTTTGAACAGCAGTTCCTCCTATCAAAGAAGATGAATTGAGAGTTCTCATTATATAGGGGCTTTGCCCAGGATGAAACGATTGTACAAGATGTCAGTGACTGGACTAGAGAACCATGACCTCCTTTGAGCTGAGAGTGGGTGATGAAAAGGATGAGAGGAGGCACATGCTGGAGGAGAGGAGTCCTGCTGCTTAAAACACTCCTCACATCAGTGGTCCTGGACACTATGTCATGTCACAAGTAAGGTGAGAAGGAGCCAAGGTGACCAGCCGTCCCCACTATACTTTTTGTTCTTTATCACCATTCATCAGGTGCCATGTCCCATTTCATATTTTCCATCTGCTTTTGGCCAATATAGTCTGGTACTTCTCAACATCAGAAACCTGTTGATTCTGGACTGCTAACTACTACTGGCTGGCACACCAAACTGTAGGGTGACTTAACTGTGGTGGAAGACAGACAGAATTGTTTCCAATGTACACCTAAGGAGGCCCTCAGTAAAGCAAACATTGATTTTGGAGAAGGGTTTTTTTATTTTTTTTTACCTGTCTGCTGCCAGCAGGCTGTAAATAGGATCCCTATGTTTTTCCCTGTTGATACTAACCGACATTGGAGCTCATCAGCAACCTTTAAGCCAGTAGAAGTTGCTGAGCATTGCTAGAAGCCACACACACCTCAGAACAGATGAGGTCCGTACCGGTTGTTATGGACTAGTTACAAGGAGCGAAGGCACTGCAGGCAATGCTGCAGCCCATGGGTGGCCTGTAGCTGCTGGTTCACTGGGTTCATCTTGCCCTCATGGACTAACTCCCGCTATTATAAATCATATAGGTATGAGTTTCTTCCTGGAGCAACTTGTTTGCTTTATTTATTTGGAAAATTTCAGTAACTGCACTCACCACAGCTTCTTTTTCTGCTGTAGAACTTGCCATGACTGAGGCTCACTCAAGAATGCTTAGTCTTAACAGTGTGTGATTTCCCCTCATGATTTCTGAACCACATACTGAATAGGTGTGTTGGTAAAGTGTGGTAAATACATTTCCAGATAAACTAATAGTGTCTCAAAAATGACCCGCTTCTCTCGAGAGAGAATGTCACAGATTTGAGGCACCCTCAGACTAAAAAGGTCCTGTTCCCCTCCTCCCCCAATTTAAAGATCAGTGAAACATTTAGAACAGAAAACAATCTATTTTTAGTGCAATCACACAGTCACTCGAGTATTATTTAGCTTTAAATTAAAACCAGCTTTTAGGCCTTCAGCTAACCCAGAACACTGATGTTATTTAAGGAGGGTGGGGAGGGAAGAAAAGGTTTAAAATAGCTAAATAATTAATTTGGACCTGGCATCACAAACTGAGAGGAAACAGCAGCACTCTGTGATGGCTACTCGCTTTAGAAAGTTGGTGGAAAAAGCAATCGGATGTGCTATGCATTTATACAAAAGTGCCTACCAGGGCATGGTTTACAGAAGTCACGTGTCTGCTTTGTGGCAAAGCAATAGTTAAAACATTTCTTGGGCTGAGTCAAATGCCCAGCGGTGCCTGTTTGGAACATTTTTCCTTTGAGTCACTTTGTTTGAAATGTAATAGATGGCCGGTCAATCTGTTGTTAGATTCTCTGTAGTTGTTGCCTGGAATATTATTCCAAAATGTTTACTCCACGGAGGTGTCTCATGAGCGGTACCTCTTACTCACATCTGTCACTTTTTTAGGAGGGGTAATTTGACCTTGCCCTGTTTTTTTGCTCACATCTTGAAGACTTTCAGACAAGCGGGGCTGTTTCCTTCAGTCACCCTGTCCCTGCATATGCTTCCAAGGTGAATTCAGATCCAGATTTAAAAGTGACTGAGGTTAGCAGAAAGACAAATTGAAGTCAAGTATATTCACAATAAAAAAGTATTTCCAGTACAACCAAAGGGCCTGTGAAAAAGCGAAAGGATCAATGTTTCTGCTGACTGGTCACAGGAAGGGATCAGTAAGAGGTCCAAATCTATTCAGGAGATGTTGTCATGGAAGTCAGTGAGTGAAGAGCTGTGACGTAACAACCCCTGATATTCCTAAAATCCCAGATTCACAAAGTGTAAATATATTTTAGTGGAGTTTTGGAAAAGCCTGATATGTATCTTAGGCAAAGGACGCTCTACGTAATTTGTCACTTGCTATTCACTGTTGTCCTTACACCAGGGATGTACTCCTGCCACAAACTCCATGCACTCTGAAACTGAAGGGGAGTTGGAAGGAACATGGGGCTGGTGTATTTGACTTAAAACTTCAGAGTATGTGCGCTGTCAAATCCTTTTGGTAAGTGATGGTGAACTGGGGCTTGTGCTGGTGCGCAGTGCCTGTTTGAACTGAGGAAGAGAAGAGCTCCAGCAGCATGGGAGGCCTCAAGACCTGAGATGTTCTTTGACATACACAGAGACAGGTATCATCCTGAGTTAGCTGCCAGCTTCTGGTACTCAGACTCCTCCTTAAAGGCACCTTACTGTCTGCTGGACAGGCTTTAGGACTGAAGAACTGATGGTTATAGTCCTAAAAGATCTCTGTTATTTCTGCCTTAGGCATGAAGTCGAAGTCAGGATCTCCTCTTCAGCGTATGGAGTTGGGTCTGGTAGCTCTTTTGGGAAGAAGATTAATTGTCTGCAAAGTGTGCAGGGGTCTCTGAGGGAATGTACTCCATTGCTTTTCCTTGTGGCATAAATAGCAGTTGATTCTTCTGATTTCTTAGAAAACTTCTCAGCTTCATTCTTGCAAAGACCACCATTATGGAAGGAATGAAGGAAAACGTGATCTACGTTTCCCTGCCCAAAGGCAGATGCTGAAGATGAGCAACGATACTGCAAAATTTTTTTCAAGATTATATGCTATACCTGCAAAGAAAACCAGATAGGAAACCCTCTGTGACTACAATAGCATCCCACAAAATCTCATCTGGTTGGATTGATTTGGATCAGGTGGTGACCAAATTAGTTTGTGCTATTTCCATTCACTTGCTGGCTTAAGCAGCTTTCACTGAGAGGTTGTTTCATGTTATTTTTCCAACCTAAACCATCCTATGATTTTGCATACAGAATTGATCTGATAATTGTTGCTTTCAGATAAGCTTTGATTTGTACTTTACACCAGGAGTTGTGTTTGGTTAACTGTCCTTTTCAGACAGTATATTATTGAGGGAAAAAAACGTTCCTTTTCCCAGTGAAAATGATGTAAAGTGCTCTAGGGGATTAATTTTTCTTGTGTCTTTTAAAAATGCTATTTTTTATACTGTTGACTAGGATCTCATCTTGATGGCTCAGATAATTTAAAGCACTGTGTCAACCTTTGCAGGTGTAGCGGATGCCAATATCGCACTTAACCTGGTCTGTCAGAGTTACAGCGTGGGCTTGATGGGGGATATCAGCTGATTCAGCTGACAAATGCTCTCAGACTGTTCACTCCAAGGCCTGTTAGAGTTATGAGCTGCCTGTATTACAAGAGATCATGCGTTAGTGTTGGTTTACACAGGGACCTTGGAGAATAAACAGAAGGTCCTCGTGTGAAAACATCCTGGGACGTATCAGTGGGAAAATGCTGAGGTCTTTCCTGCTGTCCACCCTGAGAGTAATGGGGTGCTCTAGTCTCGTTGGGAAGGGGAGGTATGAGTCCCCTGGCAGTATCCCTGGCTCGTGCTCTGAGGCCATACTTGCAGCACAGAACTACATCCTTTCTCTGGTACTTTATGCCTTTGGGCATAAAGTTGGGAATTGTAGAGGAGTCTGACAGTGGCAAAGAACTTGTGTGAAGCCTACGCTGTGGCAAGGGCTGTCGTCGGTGGTGAAGCACCCTGATATCCTGAAAAATTCACACCTGAAATGAAACTGTTGTCTGCTTGGGAGGATGGAGTGGCTGAAATTGTCTTGTGTTGGAGGGGCTGCTTAGAGCATGAACGTTTCCCAATCTCTTGATCAATGTCCCCCCAGCTCCCCCTGTCCAGCACACACTTACCTCTTTTTAAATCAAATAATCAAGCAAACAACAGAAAGCATGTGTGCTGTCAAGTCTGCATTTCAGTAAAATGTCCAGCAATTAACAGGAAGCAGTTGTGACCTCATCTGGCAGCCTACAAAAGTCGGTTCTAAAAATGGTGTTTAAAAAAGTGACATTTAATTGGTAGCTGCCAAAGAAGGACACACACAAACTTTGTTTAAGTATAACCTGATTTTCAGCATGAAGAAATCAGGAGATGTTTTGACATATTTACGTTATGTAATGGAAGTGTTAAATAGGAAGTGAGAAGTCAAATTTTTTTATTAAAAACCCCTATTTTTGTTTACATACCCAGACAAAATTTAACACTACAGTAATGCCCTACTCCTCTTTTCCTTTCCATAGTTTTGTCTCATGTCTCTGTTGTTTACATTCCAGTTAATTTGAGCTAGCTCATGATTGAAGTCAATTACCTCATTGTCCTTTTTTTTTGTGTAAAAGCAGCGGCATAATTGTAAATTATGGATTTATTAATGAAACATCTGAAGCTTCCAAGAGTCATTAGCAGGCAGGATGGAAAGATGCATCCTACGCATGCTGCAGGATTACTTACCATCTTGTGTATACTTAGGCAAAAACGTCAGAAAACGTGGGCAGCATCATTTAGAGCATAAATCTGACACTCTGGAAGAATATGCAATGGAGATAACAGCTTGCAGGGTTGGCTGAGCTGTACTCAAGGCTGAGCTTAGGTTGTCAGAGTGAGAAGAAGGTGGCTCTCCTTCTTTGTTATGTCCCTTCAGCTATAACTGGTGCTTACTTGGAGGTAGGAATGAGTTTGGGTGACATTTACAGACGCTTAAATAAACACTTCACTAAATTATTCTGGCCCAAGTGCTCTTTTGAACTGATGTCTTTGCTGAGGATAATTGGAGGGCAAAGGGCTTTAACGTTCTTCTGTTTCTGGTCTCATCCACTGCTGTCCCCACATGAATCCACCTAGGTGGCAAATTCAATAGGTACCCTGTTAAAGGCTTTGTATTTGGGAAGGTCTTAGCTTTCCTTAGAGCAACCACTGTCCAGATTGTCCCACAACAGGGAAAAGAGAGAAGGGACTGTTCCGGTATGTCATTTAGGGAATGGTTGTGGGTCTGATATGATGAGTTTGAAATCAACAAGGGTAAGGAGTAATAGTAAAAGCTTACTTAAATTTCTTATTCAGCTGAATCTCACAAATATCTCCGTACTCATTAATGATGTTTGTATTGTTATCACTGGATTTTAAGATGGGAATCTAAAGAGCAATCTCATGTTCAGAGAGAAAACCAAATCTCTTCGACTAATGGTTCCCAAACCGCAGGCAAGTGTTTGTTCCAAGGACCAGAGAAAGGGCATGAAACCTCCTTGCCCTTATGCTGTAGAAAGCAGGGAAACAAATGAAGGGCTAACAGGTGTCCAAAAGTCTTGGCAAGAGATAAAATAGTTGAGGCAGTTGCATGGGCAAGGGAGAAAACCACTGTTAGAAGCAGAGAGAAAATACTTAGCATGCAAAGTAGTGAGGTAGAAAAATACTGAAGACAATGTTCCTCCTCACTTCTAGGGAACAGGCCTTAATCTCTGATCTTCTCAGCATTAGAAGAATTTAGGAGATTTAGATATATTAGACAAAATATACTCCCATTTACAGGGAACAATTTAATAAGAAGGTTGATTCTAAGGACTTTTGCTGCTGTGCATAGATTTTTCCCCAGATTAAAAATGAATACAATGGACCAAACAAAGACGGAAAGTGCAAATATGACAGGCCATGGATTATATTATGGAATGATGCCCCAAAACTGCCTAAAAAACATCTGCCTGCTTTGTATAAACATGCTTTCAGCTTTAAGTTTCAGCTGAAGTTTTCCGTGGCGAACATGACTGTAAGGTTATGAAACAGTTTCTAAAGGCAATTCCCGCCCCATTGCATCTCTGTTCCTAGGTTTTCTTTTAAAATTTGTCACTCTTTGAGGCTGTCTGAGAGTAGAACTTTTAAAATCCAGTAGATACTTTTCAGCAGTTGCTGGGGAGAGGTAGTCTGGTAGATTTTTTTAAAAGGAGGGGGTCAGCGTTGAGGAAGAATCCTAAATTTACCCATAACAACAGTGAAGGGGATGTGAACCTTGCAAATTTTTCTGCTTTTTACAGTGGACTCGAGCCTTTGTTCAGTCTGATTAAACAGTGCTATTACTGAAAGTTTTGAGAATCCTAAAAACATCATTAGAGTGCAAACATCCAGTTAGAACACTATACACACATTCCAAAATGAATGTGGTGTAAAACCTGGCAGTTAGTTTGATTTCAAAGCCGCCTTTCCGTTTTTCCTGAAAGAAACTGGGAAATTGCGTGCCACTATTAGACCACTCTTATGGTAAAAATGTTGTTTTCTAATGTCTGTTTGGAATTTCCCACATTCCAGTTTGTGCCCATTGCCCTCATCTTATCACCATGTTACTCCAAGAAAAGCGTCTCCATCTTCTTTAAACGCTGTGTTCAGATAGTTGCAGACAGCAAATAAAGTCTCCTTTTCCCTTTTATTGTCCAGGCTGGACAGACCCAGCTCTCTCAGCCTCTCCTTGTATGCCATGTCCCCCAGCCCTGTTACCAATTTTTTGTCCCTCAACTAAACTTGAGCTCATGTGTCAATATCCTTCTTGTACTGGGAATCCCAAAACTGGACACAGTAGTCCAGATATGGTCTTACAAGTGTCAAATATAGGGACATTCCAAATATAGGGATTTCTCTGGACCTGCTGGCTTCATTCTTCCTAATGAAGCCCAGGATACTGCTGACTTTCTTTGCCTTAAGGGCACAGTGTTGCTTCATGTTCAACCAGCTGTCTGCTTTAACCCCGGATGCTCTTCTGCAGAGCTGTTTCATAGAATCATAGAATCATAGAATCATATGGGGTTGGAAGGGACCTCTGGAGATCATCAAGTCCAACCCCCCCACCGGAGTGGGTCTACCCAGAGCAGGTTGCACAGGATCTTGTCCAGGCAGGGTTGGAATGTCTCCAGAGAAGGAGACTCCACCACCTCCCTGGGCGGCCTGTTCCAGTGCTCTACCACTCTCACAGTAAAGAAGTTCCTCCTCATGTCTGGGTGGAACTTCTTCTATTCAAGTTTGTGCCCATTTCCTCTTGTCCTGTCACTGGGCACCATTTAGAAAAGACGAGCCCCATCCTCCTGACTCCCTCCCTTTAAGTATTTATGAGCATTGATCAGATCCCCCCTCAGCCTTCTCTTCTCAGACTAGAAAGACCCAAGTCCCTCAGCCTCTCCTCATAGGAGAGATGCTCCAGGCCCTTAATCATCTTTGTAGCCCTCTGCTGTACCCTCTCCAGCAGTTCCCTGTACTTCTGGAACTGAGGGGCCCAGAACTGGACACAGTATTCCAGATGGGGCCTCACCAGGGCAGAGTAGAGGGGCAGGATGACCTCCCTCGACCTGTCGGCCATGCTCTTCTTGATGCCCCCCAGGATGCCATTGGCCCTCTTGGCCACAAGGGCACATTGCTGGCTCATGGTCATTCTGTTGTCCACAAGAACTCCCAGGTCTTTTTCCTCAGAGCTGCTCTCCAGCAGGTCAGTCTCCAACCTGTACTGCTGCAGGGGGTTATTTCTCCCCAGGTGCAGCACCCTACACTTGCTTTTGTTAAATTTCATTAGGCTTCTCTTGGTCCAGCTCTCCAGCCTGTCCGGGTCTCGCTGTATGGCAGCACAGCCTTCCGCGGTGTCGGCCACCCCTCCTAGTTTTGTGTCATCAGCAAACTTGCTGAGGGTACTTTCCATCCCTTCATCCAGGTCATTGATGAATATATTGAAGAGGATTGGACCCAGTACTGACCCCTGGGGAACACCACTTGTTACAGACTTCCAGCTGGGCTCCGTGACCCTAATCACAACCCTCTGGGTTCTGTCTGTTAGCCAGTTTTCAATCCACTTAACTGTCCATTCATCTAACCCACACTTCCTAAGCTTGCCTATGAGGATGCTGTGGGAGACGGTGTCAAAAGCCTTGCTGAAGTCAAGGTAAACAATATCCACCCCCCTCCTCTCATCTATCCAACCATGACTGTATGACTGTTTCATAACAGCCTCCCACCAGTCTGCATCATTGCATAAAAATATTCCATCCAAGATGTCAGACCTTGTGCTTGCTCTTGCTGAAATCCACCAGCTTCTTGTCAGCCCGTTTCTTCAACCTGTTCCTGCTATTCCAATCCCTTTAAATAGTGGTCCTGCCCACCAGGATATGAACCACTCCTCCCAATTTGGTGTCATCTGCAAACTTGCTGAGAGTACACTCCATCCCATCATTCTGATCGTTAATGAAGACACTAAACAGTATGGTTGCAGTACTGATCCTCGAGGGATGGCCTTAGTTACTGACTAGCTGGACTTTGCATCACTGATCAAAACTCTTCGAGCCTGACAATCCAGCCAATTTTTCACTCCCCTCATCCAGCCCATCTGAATTTCTCACCAATGATGATGATGATTAGGAGACTACATGAGACTGTGTGAAAGGCCTTATGAAAATCAGGGTACTCAACATCCCTCTCCCTCCCCTTGTCCACAACGCCAAGCACCTCATAGAAAGCAATGAAGTTGGGCAGGCATCATGTTCCCTTGGTAAATCCATGCTGATTCCCTCTAGTCACCTTATCGTCCTTCATGTGTTTAGCAGTGGCTTCTAAGAGCATTTGCTCCACAACCTTCCCAAGGACTGGGATTATCATGGCCAGTTACAAGTACACCAATGCTTCTTACCCTTTTTGGGGTCAGTGTAACATCTGCCTTTTTCCAGGCATTACGAATCTTCCCCAGTTGCCATAACTTTTCAAAGGTGACAGAAATTAGCCCCTTGATTACATCAGCCAGCTCCTTTAGCAACCTCAGACGCTCCCTGTCTGGTCTGATGGGCTTGTGCATGTCCAGTTGGGTGAAAAGATTCCCAACTGTTTCTCTTGTGGGTACTGCTTCATACCCACAGACTGTATTAGGAGGCTCAGAAATCTGGGAGGCCAATTCTTACATGTGAAATATGAGCTACAAAATGCGTCTTTTCTCCACAGCTTTTCTCTAGGTCCTTTAACCCACTGAGCACACCATCTTTAGCCTTTCTTCTGCCAACGTACATACAGAAACTGCTGATTTTTACCTTCCTCACTAGTTTTAACTCCAGCTGACCTTTGACTTTGGCCTGACTGCATTCCTGCTCATGCAGCTCATGCAGACATGGCACGTGTAATCTTACCATTTTGCCATTTGCCATTTACAGTTTTTGCTGTTTACATTACCAGTGCTATCGAGCCACACCAAATCTCCAGAAATAGAAGGAAAAAGCCTGTTGTGATTCAGTTAATTCAGGGATGGTTAGATGGCAGCTCATTTAAAACTGTAAATTAGTTTAACTGATTTTAGTCTTGTCTCCTCTGCCTCCAGGAATTGAATCTATTCATCAGTCAAGTCACACACAGGGCTTTTCTCTGTATGACTGATGGCAAGGAGTAATGTACAGATCCTAACTGGTGTTGTCAGAGTGCTTTAATTTACATGAGATGCTGTGAAAAGTACAGCTTTACTGGTTTGGCCCCTGAACCACCCACGTAAAGATTGAAGCGGGCCCGAGCATACAGAAGGTGCCCAAATCCATCTTGTGGCCTGCAGTCCATAATCCAGTGTCCTTCGCAGTCCGGTCCTGAATTGATTCAAAGGGGTTTTCCCTATTGTGGTGGAAGTCCTGCTTTGAAACAGCTCAGTAAGGTCTTATAAAAGGAGAGGGATTGACGTGCTCTCTCTCACAGGGAGTGAGCTTCTTGACAGAACAAGGAACTGGCTTGGAATAGCAGATGAAAGGATATTACGATGTGTCAGTAAGGCAAAGGAGACCCCAGGCAGCTCTGACTTAGGCTCAGCTGTTAATCAAAAATTCTGGGGGAAATCCAAGCCTCCAGAGCTTGAACAGAAATAGAAAAGGCTGTTTCATATTATACAAGCACATAAAGCTGTGCTAAAGGGGAAATCCAACCGGAAAAGGGCTTTTCTCCCTATCCAGCTTGTAGCTTGTGCTGGAGCAGTAAGAGGCACAGAGTGCTGGGCACTCTTCTGGAGTAGCTTACATATTAACCTTTGGTGTGAGTTCAGAGCCAGAAATACGCCATGGGTATTCTGCTTGAAAATCTCTTTACGTGATAGTAACTTTCTAATGACTTTCTATCAGTCCTACTCAAGCTAATTGTCACTTAAGACCCCTCAATATCCATGGGACTCATCCAAAACCCATCAAAGATCATGTAAAGATTCTCTTTGACTTTAAGGGGCTTTGCATCAAGCCTGTAAACCAACCTGACATATGCAGTACAAACTCAGGCCTTAATGACCGTTTTTCCCTAGGGCTCTGGAACACCATTCCAACATCTGGGAACCTTCCCTTTCCTGGTGTTTCCCATTTGATATATGTTTTTTAACAGATTAAAAAGCATAAGCTGTTGGCCAATTGGATACTCACTGTCTGGGTTAGTTCAGGTTCTGCTGCAAATCAGAACGTCAAATAATTCTTTCCAGACCTAACTCTCCTGCTGAGAAACTGGGACACACTGTGTAGCAGGCGATAGGAGAGTTAGGTCTTTTATGGTTGAAGAGAGCAGTACTGGATATTCCAGAGAATAGAGAGAGAAAGGGAGATATCATTATTATCTTTCAGGGTGTAATTGCAGTTTATCTCTTGAACAAATAAGAAAAAAAGTTCCGTTGCTGAGTCAATGCACCTGGCACCAAAAAAAGGGTTGAGATAGTTTGCCTAGCGTAAACACTGCAGGTCGTTTTGGGCTTTCATCCTTCTTACTCCGCACTCCAGCAACTCTGAGAATAGGAAACCACCACTTTTGTCCACAAAAGCCTGACCACACATGTTCACAGCAGGGATTTTACAGGGTTTTTCTTTCAGGGAAGCAGCAAATGCTGCCTCCTTACAGCAGTGGTGTAAGGGAAAAAGAAGGACTCTAAACCACTTGGACAAATCCTGGCTGAGTGTCACAGACTGAAAGTGACCATTGAAACATAAAATGTCCACTCGGAGAAGAAGATGGGAGACTGAGGGTGTTGTCAGTAGCAGCAGGGAGGGGAAAAAAGGAGGGAGATGCAAAGAGAAAGAGAATTTCCCCAGCGCAAAAACTGGAGTGGTTAAAGCTGGAGAAGAAATGAAAGATAATTGCAAGGCAAGTTTAAAGCTTGGGGAGAGGAGAATACCTGTATAGCTCTTTTCTTTATTAATACTGTGTTCTGCATGCTATGAACCTTTTGTTGAAGTGAGACTGGCTTGTTTTTTTGATCCAGTGGTGCTCACAAGTCTTAAGAGGAAAATGGCTTACAGGTTGGAAAATGGGATCGCTATCATGAAATCATGACCAGCCCCAAAATATTTGGTCCTTAAATTTCCATTCATGGTCTCTAAGACAGCACTCAGGCCACAGCAAAAAAAGATCTAAAGCATGGCTTACCACAAACACTCCTTGAAATCCCAATAAGCAGTCTGGCACTTTCTCTAGCTCATTTCTCATGTCTCCAAGCCACTCATCTATCTGCTGATCATGTTAGGCATGAACAGCATCCAGAACTCTCTCCATCTGGATTCTTGCATATGATTTTTAGAAAGGCTCCAACACAGACTCTGTTTCTTTTCTTTGTTTTTGTTTCTGCTTTGTTATTTTTTCCATGTCCAGATTCAGAGCTTGGATGTTACTGTGGTTGCCTTTCTCACAATCACACTCCCGTAATTAATCCCTACACTTCAGAAGCATCAGTGCCTAGTTTAGGATACATCAAGATGTCAGGCTCAGAATATTTACATGCAAAACTGTGTCTGCAGTTATGGGGATGTCACTGAAATCCCTGTCCTAAACCTCTCTTTAGGCAGGGATTTGCACAGAGTGCCAAGCCAGAATCAAATGAGTTTAAGACTTAGATTTTCCCATGTTTTCTGTTACTGAAAGGTCATGATGTTTTTTTAAAGGTCTCTACTGTTCCTGGGTTAATTTCTTCTTCTGCAACAACCTGTAGGGAAGTCATAATGCAGTGTTTACAATGACAACCCGTTCGTGCTGTGGAAAGTATTTTAATGTCGTGAATTCCACCTTATGCCTGGAGAGATGGGCTTGAACTGGAATCTCACAATCACCCAACCCCAAACTAGGTGGAATTTGAATCCCCAGCTGAACTTACATTTTAGAAGCCAAAACTCTGTTTTCATCCCCTATCTTCCAGTCTTTGAAGTTTAGATCTGGGATTCTCTGGCTCAAAGGCCTGTCTAATGATGGCTTCAATGCCAGAAAAAATGGGAAGGAGAAGGCAGGAAACATGGAGATAAATAGAACCCCTAAATGGAAAAAGTGGTAAGAAAATCTATGAAATAATAATAAACAACGAAGAAGCTAGTTTTCTGTCTGTCCAATCTGTCCAAGCACCTCCCTCTGTAAAGTTCACTAGTGAAGAATTTGCCTTCTATGCAGACCATCATTTTACCTACCCTCTTGGGTCATTCTTAGTGGCATAGCTTTTATCATCTCACCGTGCCATTTTTAGGCACAAAAAACCACCTGTGAGTTAAAAAAGACTATGGCAGAGGAGGGTCTTGCTCTGCCAGTGTCTCTGTACAGATGTCTGAATGATGATGCCAACCTTTATTGCTAAATGCTTTTCGTATAGTAGGTCCAATGTTTGCCTCAAGAGTGATGTGTGACCTGGTTGCAGTTCTTTCATTTTAGAAGCCACTTGGCAGTCTTCAGATTTCCTAGAATGTTCGTTATCCAGAATCTGGTTGTTTGGGGTTTTCTTTAGAAAAATGTACTTAGCAAGACCCAGCAGACCACTGAATTATGTACCTGTAGTAACACTCTTCCGGGTACTTCTCCACATCTCTTCTAGCAGTCTTCCATTGAAGTCCATGGTCAAGTTCTTTTCTTAATCATTACTGCAGAAAATTCTGGAATGATTTAGATTAGATTTTAACACTGTTGAAGAAAAGATAACCTGCTACACACAGGGAAAGTAGACCTTGCTTCTCACAATAAGAAGTACCAGGCAGTCCTGAGAGCTAGTCAAGTCCGTCATGGGGAATTGTAATATACCACGCTGAGAGAGAAAATATTTTTTCTGACTTGACGTAGTTAAAGGTTGGCTTTTACACCTTGAAGACTGAAACTCTGTGGTCATAATACTTTGCTCTTTTTCTTCTTGGCTCTTTGGTGGATGCTTATCCTCAGTAATACACTGTGACTCTGATCTCCCCAAGGAAGTGCGTTGTATTTAACAGCAAAAGGCTTCATTTCATATTCAATGGAAGTCGTCCTGTCCCTGTGTTCTGAGAACTGATGAACATTATTCTTGCCCACTCAGTTTTTGATGTGTACATGTGTACCTACCCTATCTTTACAGACCCTCATACTTGACTAGCCTCTCTCACAGCACACCCACAAGGTGGTCCTGGATCCTTTGTCTCCCTTGCCACCTTCTGCTCAGAGGCATGCAAGCACGCATGCACACGCAAAGGATTCCCTGATGTCCCTGAGCTCCTCGAGACACCTCCTCCTGCTCCACTTAGAGAGACACACTCTTGGGCCATGTCACCCACTCACTGCTTAATCCAGCTTGTGATATTCAGTAGCGATCACATACTGGCACGCACACCCTGACTTTCTGTACCTGCGGGCACCACGGATACACAGGTCCTCTGACCTGTGGCTCTCTGGCTTGTGGCCTCCTCTCAGGGGTTGCCACTTGCACACACGTGCACACACTCCATGCACACATGTGCACGCAGAACAGACAGCCTGTCACCCAGAAGCAGCGTATATTTGGAAGACAGGGCAGCCTGGGCTGATCAGGCAGAGGGCATGGCCAGACAAGTGTACTGACAAGAAAGAGTTTACACATCATCAACCCCTTCTGTCCCCTTTTCTCCCTGATTTCCACACTTCCTCCTTCTCACACCGCCTTGATCTCTCCCTTTTGTAGAATCATAGAATCACAGAATGGTTAGAGTTGGAAGGGACCTTAAAGATCATCCAGTTCCAGCCCTCCTGCCCTGGGCAGGGACTCCTCCCACCAGACCAGGTCACTCAAAGTCCCATCCAGCCTGGCCTTGAACACTTCCAGGGATGAAGCAGCCACAGAAGATGGCAGGTTGATGAAGGTTGCAGATAGGCAACCTGTTCCAGTGGCTCACCACCCTCATAGTAAAAAATTTCTTCCTGATATCTAATCTAAATCTCCCCTCGTCCACTTTAAAACCGTTGCCCCTTGTCCTGTCACTGCACTTCCTGACAAAGAGTCCCTCTCCAGCTCTTCTGTAGGCTCCCTTCAGGTATTGATAGGCTGTTATAAGGTCTCCCCGGAGCCTTCTCTTCCCCAGGCTGAACAACCCCAGCTCTCTCAGCCCGTCTTCACAGCAGAGGTGCTCCATCCCTCTGATCATCCTCGTGGCCCTCCGCTGGACCTGTTCCAACAGGTCCATGTGCTTCCTGTGCTGAGGACTCCAGAGCTCGACACAGTGCTCCAGGTGGGGTCTCACGAGTGCAGAGCAGAGGGGCAGAATCACCTCCCTCGCCCTGCCATCCACATTTCTCTTGATGCAGCCCAGGATGGGGTTGGCTTTCTGGGCTGCCAGTGCACGTTGCCAGCTCATGTTGAGCTTCTCATCCACGGGCACTCCCAAGTCCTTCTCCTCAGGGCTGCTCTCCGGCCATTCTCCACTGAACCTGTATTTGTGCCTGGGGTTGCCACGTCCCAGGTGCAGGACCCTGCACTTGGCTTCATTGAACCTCATGTGATTTGCACGAGCCCACCTCTCCAGCCTGTCCAGGTCCCTCTGGATGGCATCCCTTCCCTCCAGCGTGTCACCTGCGCCACCTACCTTGGTGTTATCAGCAAACTTGCTGAGGGTGCACTCTATCCCACTGTCCATGTCACCAACAAAGATGTTAAATAGTATTGGTCCCAGTACCCACCCCTGCGGAACACCACTCGTTACTGGCCGCCACCTGGACATCGAGCCCTTGACTGCAACCCTTTGGGTGCAGGCATCCAGCCAGTTCCTTATCCACTGAGTGATCCATCCACCGAATCCATGAGTTTTCCATTTTGAGATCAGGATGTCGAACGCTGTCCCGTTCATTTCCCAGCTTTCATTTCCTCCACTAAACATCCCATAGTAAATTTTGCACAATCCCAGGATATACTTCCCCTGCATCCTGTCAAGTGTCCCATACACCCAGGCTGTGACCCCCTCAGTCAAGGTGACCCAGAGAGGTGTTCTGGGGTGATTGATCTTAATGGGTGCCACTGCTGATGGTCCTCTGTGGCAGCCCTGGCAGGCACTCATTTCTCTGTCGAAGTTTTTGGGGTGCCCCCACCTCCTGCCTCTCCACCTTCCCTACCTGCCTTTGCCTCTTTGGCCTCTCTGTGTGTGTGGAGGTGAGCTTTTATCACATAAACCAAAACCAGGAATTAAACATTTTCAGTGTTACGGCTTGCTTTAAAAGAGATAATGACTCTAATGTGTGAAACACTTCACTGACTTTAGACTCTGTTCTGTCACTCAAGAAACTTTGTCTCTTTGCCTAGCGTCATGAAGGCCATCATACTGTATGTAGCTAAACGGCTGATAACTGCTGCCAGGGGAAGGCCATTCCAGAGAGACACTGCACCGTCTCTCCTCTGATGTTTCTCTCCTAAACCCAAATGATGGCTCTCCAACCCAGACATTATCAGCAGTGTTATTCCATGTCTCTGAATTCATTATTCACAACACAGTGATACAGCTGGAACAGGCTGAAGTGCGTACAGTGTTTGCACTTCACTTGTTTCCCAGGTGTATGTGCTGCTTCAAGGTCAAAGATATACGTCCAGATTCTTTTTCTAACAGCACTGCATATCTCTCTCACAATGAAAAAAATAGATTTGGTGTACATTTTTGTTTTACCCCATCTAAGTCTTCTGCATTGCTGGAATGTAGCACTGGGACCCTGTTCTAAAGAACACTAAAACTTCAATGTGCTTGCACTGTAATGTAGTTTTCTAATTCCTGGATACTGAAGACCATTAAAAGAGGGGTTAATTTTCCATTATGCTCACATTGTAATGACTTTCATGCTGCTTTAACTTTAAATTTTTCCTTTCCCTGTTTTGTTTTTCTAAAAGATGTAATTCATATAGGACTCAAGTGGCCTTTTTTAATTAGGTTTTTTGTTTTTTGGTTTTGGTTTTGGGTTTTTTTTCTGTAAAATATCACACACATTTCTAGTTTATTCAACTGTTTTTAGAAAAAGAGTGATATATTCTGGTGTCCCTGGCATGTTACACAAGTTTCAGATCTGAGCACAAAGACTCCATTTTGCAAAAATCAGTTCATTCTCTTTCAACGCATGTCCGTAGGATATCCCAAATGTACAGTACTATGTTTACTGTGCACTAATATAATATGTAGCTGTGCAACCCATGAAAGTATTAATAAAGCATTAGTGCTCAACACACGTCGCTGATGAATCAATTAACTTCATTAGAGTTGGCCCCTCGAATGATTGTGAGTGCTTCCTTGTACAGAATGTTCCTTGCCTGCCTTTGGCAAGGGAGGCCAGCCAGAGGAACTTGCTGTTTATTTTTGAACCCATGTAAAAGTAGACCAGGAGCAGACACCTCCTGCTGCAGGCTAGACCTGACAAAGAGGTCATCTTTGTTGCACATGGCTAAGGAATCACATCCCCTGCTGAAGATCGGGGCTATTTTTAGAAACGGGGTAGAACTCTTCATTCTTGAAATTGTTTTAATTTCCATCTGAAGAGTCAGACTGCATGGCTAGGGGAAAAAAAAAAAAAAAAGAAAAAAAAAGTCTAGTAGGCTGCAGGGCCAGTGTGAGCCGCAAGTCTGTGTAAAAAGAAACCTGATGAAATTACTTCTTGTGGTGCTGACAGAATTTTGTCCTGGCAGCACTGATGTGCTAATCACTATAGGCTGACAAAGAGCCATTGCCCAAGAGCAGCCCGTAATGATCATGTAAATTTTACTTAAGTATATATGATTACAAGAAATTGCCCAGAATTTTAACAGACATTGTGCTACCCTGTTTATAGAACAGTATAGGTTTACTGGCTCCATTTTTCTACTGTAAATGAAAGCCTTAGGGCTTGGGAGGGGGGAGGTGAAGGAAAGGAAATGTTTTGGCTTCACAGTATATAACTGCCTACAGAATAATTTTAATGTACATTAAAACCTCATTCAGGTCTGCCACAGATACAGTGAATTTAACCAATCCAGCGGGGCACCTTCCTCATATAACTCTTTCACATCTCCTAGTCTGCAGATTGCTCTTCAGTGGACGGCTGTATTTCTTCTGGAGACACAAGAACGCTGGTCCTGTTTTCCACAACATGTAAACTGAGGGTTTTTTTCAGAGGTTTCAGAAACCACATGGGAAAATTACTTTTACATAGTCCAGGCTGCAGCATCTCACCCAGAAATTTCTACTTCAATCCCAGAGCTCCCACTGACTGATCCTACGTGTCCAGGTCTGGGTTGTATTTCAAGTTCTCAACTGAGAGACAAAGCAGAATAATCCCAATAGCTGATTTGTCACCCTGTTAAAAAGGCAAACTCCCAGCCTGGATTATGTCTAACTGCAGCTTCTAGTCACTGAATCTTATTTGCATCTTCTTCTACTAGATTAGAAATCTATCTGTTATCTGAAATTACTTTCAGACTGTGATATTTCTAAACCAGTATCATGCTGAGGGACATGTATACGTAATCCCAGGTAATTTTCTTAGCGCTTTTTAAACACTTTCCAATTTTTTACATTCTTTTGCCAGACTAGACAACAAACTGGACAGATGACTTCCCAAAAGCTCTCCCTGGTGCCAGATAGAGGGGTAATATTCCTTTTCTTTTACTAGTCAGTAGTCTCCTTCTTTTGTAATCAAAATTATGTCTACAAAGACAGCCTCAACATCTCACCAAAACTCACAAATGGTCATTTGCTAGAATCCTCATGTTTTTCAGAGCTACTAATTTATGGTACTTGTTTGTTTTAAAGGCATGATCTTGAGTCTTCCTTCAGTGGTTTTAAAATGCAGTCAGGCCACTTTACTGTATGATCTGTGTTAAATCATATACAGGTTAATGTAATCTCTTTATGGTATCACTTGCAGTTCCAATAGCTTTTAACGTACATTTTTTTTATTTTTGCTGCCAATCTTTGAGATCTCAGATAAAGACACTGAGTAACATTCAACCAGGAAAAAAGAGCCTATGGGATACCAGTAGAAACAGTACTGCTGTAATCTGTTAACCTTTGATATATTTAACATGCGCTATACTGATGCTCACTTTTGCTAGCATTATTTATTCATTTTTCAGATGAAAAAAACAAGTCACACAGGCCTGTATCAAATGCTTTATAGAGCACTAAAAACATGATGTCCATACAACTATCTCTAACCACCAAGTCTTTAGTTTTGAAAAGAAAGGAAATCATCAGAAAACAAGCATAAGCCTTTTATGATAGCATATCTTTCATCTTGATGTTACAATTTCTTAATTCATTTTGGATAGTGTTGTATAGCAGCCTCTCTGTGATTTTGCCGAAGACAAGGCTCATCTTGTGCTTGGCCTGATTTCCCCAACTAAATTCTTAACTATTATCAGTGGTTGTTTCTCATCATGTCTCTAGAATTTCTTCATGTTCTAGTCCTTCTTAAAAATCAACATTACTAATGCTTCTGAGATCTCCTTGGACAATTGTTTTAATATTCTTAGGTGCAAATTATCTGTTCCTGCAAGTAAAAAATATGGTCTGCTTTAATCGCCACAGTTTAATGTTTCTTGTCTAAAGAAATGACACATAGTATATTTTCATTGAAAAAGAGAATTACATGAGCTTGTTGCTTTGCTAATAAACTAAAAACAGGTGCATTTTATGTATCATACACAGCTGCTTTTTCTTCACCAGGCTTGATAATCTACCAGCCCCTTTCAGCATTAGAATGTTTCGGTTTCAGCTCCGAGTGACCCACAATGCTGCAGACCAAATAACGGGGTGTTATTTACTCCAAATGACCCTGTAATGGAATAGGAAGTGCCTTCATGTAGTTATATGAGAGTGCTATGCTGAATTATCAGGAGGTAGATGGGATCTGGGAGACAGCCAGGACAGGAACATCAGGCAGAAGAGATGAGCTGGGGCTGAAATATGCTGCAAAGGAAATAACAGTTATAGTCAAAGTAACCTATGGAGAGATATTGGTGAAAGAATGGAAGGTCAGAGTCAGAAGCAGCTCTGGACTGGGTTATCCTGGCAACAGCCTGGAGGGGGATGGTCCTCATCAGCAAACTCAAATCACTTTATGACTTTAATTGGACATCTCAGCTATCACTTTCACTGGCACAAGACTGACCTAGTTAAAAATAAAATCCAGACAATCTATATGTCATCATCTACTATTTTAAGCAGGGATCCTGTTTTGTCTTTCCCCAACGACGTGAGCTCAGCTCTTGCACTGCCAGAAGGGAATCCTGAGGCTGGAGAATGTTAGAGGGCTCAATACCTTGACTGATGAGTTCATCAGAGGCAACGTGGATAGCCCCATGGCTCCAAGTGCTGCTCACATGCAAGAACCTGCATGAGCCCAGCAGACCAGTTAAGAAAGGAAGTAAGAAAATGTAAGCCATGTTAAAAATTAGGCAGAAAGAGCTCTGCAGGAGAATAGGTTTCTTTCAAAATAAACAACTAATATCAAAGAATGATGTGATTATTCTACAGTAACATACTCGCTGTGGAAAAAGTATAATTTTTTCAGTACTCTCTAGAATTTAACATGGAAGAATCCCATTCTTTCTCAGTGCATTTCTGCAGAAGTTTCCTCAAAGATTAATTTAATATTAGATTCCTACAAAAGCACACAGAATTTCAAAGGAGGAAAGAGACTTTTAGTGTCACAGGGTAGAAATTGTTTTCTGATGTTGCAACAGTTAGGCTTTTGCATTGCAGGTGCTATTATCAGTTAGGTTTGTCATTTGCTTTATATTTGTAGACTTGGCATATTCTTTTGCTATATGTGCACATGCATGCCGGCACGTGAATCCTGTATACTCATAGCCTGGTTCTTCTGCATCATATATATACAAACGTAATGCTGATCATTTGATTGAGAGGCTTTCTAAATTAAGGAGGAACTTTAATTCAAAGGAGAAGTAGATGCTTTAGTTTCCTGTTTTTATTTTAATAAATTATGCAAAGGTAGCTCTCAGAAATATCCAGGTGTTGTGCTAGACATTAGACAGTATAATGGTAAAACATTCCTTCTCCAGTCACACAGCTGCAAAATGATTCTGAAGTGAAAATTGTCCTAAACGGATTTCTTAAAAAAGATGATGTTGGGTGAAAGCCAACCTGAGGATAAAAGACATTATTGGAAAGTGAAAGGAAACTGCTTCCTTTCATTTGCCTAAAAGAACTCCTTTACATTAGGCAGCAGAAGCAATTGGACACTGAAGTCCTGGTAAAAGGATGCAACGCTTCATCTATTTTTGAGTTTTGTTGTTCTTTCTCTGTATTGACAAGTGACAAACAGGAATTTCTGGAGAAGGAAAAAATTCTAAAACACAGTGTCTTTTCAAGGAAGATTCTGATTTTACTTCATGTTTATCAGTTTCCTTCATTAGCTGACTGAAGAAGAAATACAACTGATTCAAAAATCAACTGATTTAAACATTTTTATGAGGAATTTTAACTGTATGTGGATTCAAGAAGTTATATTTATGTATAGGAAAATGTCTCCTGAATACTTTAAAGTTTTTGGAAGCTCCTTCATGATTTTTTATTTTTTTTTTCAAATCTTAGGCAATATATGTATATGAACATGTGATTGGAACGAATCAGAGCACGGAAATAGGAAGACGCCTTAACTGCTTTACCTATGTCTTAGGAAATTCTTTGTAACTGGCATATAGATAAGAGAAATAATGTTTGGGGTTTCTCTCCTGTCAAAGTCATGTATCTACTGTAAGGTCCTCTACAGCCAGTGAAGGGAGACAGGAGCTGCTACAAAATGATTCATTACACTTATTTTAGAAACCTATCTCAGGAGGACTGAATCAGCATGTGGAAGGGTCCAATTGCCCCCTTTGATTAGATGGATGGTAGAGACAAAATGACTCATTTAGGTATACCCAATAGATACTTTTGTGCCAAAAGTGAGTTATTTGCAGTGATTAAACCTATTTGTTCTAGTTTCTCTGTCTTTCCTTTTCATTAATTTGATGCCAACTCCTCTTTCCTTGCATTGGCCAAGGTCATTCACAGGCACACAAGACACTGACTCTTGCAGTTGGCTGCTTGTGTGTTGTTTTGGAAGGTGCAACGATTATTTTCCTAAAATAAAAGAGACAGGATTTATAAGCCAGAACACACAAGGGAAATTCACTTTCCTTGAAAGGCTTGGCTGCTAAGTTGCCTCTTGACACAGTTACATAAAAGATTTACTTTATTTTTCCACTTTCTGAGTCAGAAGATCTTTAGAGAAAATTCACAGTGGCCCTACTAAATGTATGGAGCTGGACTTGAGACTTGAAGTACACCCAGAAATTTCAATTCTAGCATAAGATTTGTTTTGCAGGATAAAAAAAAAAAAAAAAAAAAAGGCTAAGGTGGTAGCCAAAGATTCAGGAAACGTAGATTTATTTCCTTGCTCTGCCACAAACTTCCTATATAACTTTGGAAAAGTCATTTAATCTCTGCATATCAGTTTCCTGTGGTAAAACTTTCTGGATGTCTGTGAAGATAAACATATTAAGATGGATGCTCTGAAATCAGAGCCCACACGTCTGCTGAAGAAAAGTAGACATTTTCTAATCAAATGCTATTTCCATATAAAGATATTTGATTAATAACAAATCGGTTTAGAAGGATGCCTCTACCATCCTGCCAATACCGTGGCAAAGATTAAAATCTCACTTACACAGTGCTCCCCACACATCAGTAGTTCCAGCTATCATGGGTCAATAGTATAAAACAAACCATATAGCAAACCTCTCTCCCTCTCAGTTTCTCCCCAACAGATAATACCCACTTATCTCACCTGTATCCTCTGAGCAATATCCCATCACCCTGAAAATCTTCTTTAAAAGATGGCTGTTGCAATAAATCCAGGAGACAGACAAATGCTAACTAGTCTGAATCAAAAGGACTAAAGATTTCCCAAGCAAAATAGTCATTGCATAATACTGTACCACCACTTCCCTTTCTTCTGGACCAATGAAGCTTGAAGTTGGGAATTTATACTGATTCCAGTAGTTTGGGGATGTAACAGAAAGACGCTGTGTCTTGTGTGGGTAAGTACAGGGCCAAATAGGATCTGATTAGCTCATTATGCTGAACAGAAACCCTTGGATACCGCCCAAAATCTGGTCAGCTCTACTGAAATGCTCCTTTACTTTTCACTCTCAACTTATATATGAGATGGACTCACTATATTTGAACCGTTTTTATGGCGTTTGAATATTTCACATCAGTTACCTCTCCCTGACATAATATGTAATATATTTTGCAGAAGAGGAAAATACTGACTATATCACTTACTCAGTTGTCTTCTTCCTTTTCCAAATACTCATAAAGCATTGCCCTCTATAGAATACAATTGATGATAATGTTCGAAGCTGAAATCAACAGTTCTTTGTTGGGTTTTCAGATTACCTATTTGTGGCAGTAAATGGGAATCTAAATCAAAGCGATGGTTTGCAAACCTAAAATCCACTTCTCTAAAATTAGCTCTCTCCGTACAAAAAGAGATATCTTGCTTCTTCAGGTGATTGATCGCACTGAAATAAGTAGGACTATGCCATGGGGGCCAGGGGTGCTGATGAACAGACAACCTAACAAAGAAATCCTTCCTGATATGGCCTCGTACTGAAACCTCAAGCTTGTCGAGTGACCTGGATTATGTGACTGAAGCTTTCACGCTTTTTATTTCAAGTTTCAATTAGACTTGAAGGATGATCTACCTCTGTGTCTCTCTTTCTAGCATGAGATTGTTTTTCTTCTCCATAAAAGGCAGAGGTTGGGGATGATAAAGGGAATACCCAGAATGACCTGAGCCCTGATGAAAAGGCTGCTCTGTGGGAACCTTTGAATATAACAAAAAAATCAGCATCTCTCAGCAAAATATGTACAATTGAAGGGTGTACTCTCAAGGGACTATCAACTTGTTAGAGGACGGTGAGAGTGGGAAAGGGCCAATAAAACATTAGGATCTGTCTGTCTTGATCCAGAATGCTTGAGGCTTGAATGGCAGCACAGTGGAAAGGACTGCTACTGGGATGAGGATACACTGGGGATGCAGCAGTATACCTCATTTCCGAGCCACCGATTTCCAAATCAGATGTGGTTTTAAACAACTGTTTGGATCAAACTGGACCACTCCACTTCCAACAGAATGTAGGTAACCTTGAAGTTAAAATTCTTGTCCAAAAACTAGGAAACTGGATTCTGTTGCATGTTTTGGCTCAGATTATGTGTATAGTCTATGGCATGTCATTCATTTTATGCCATTTTTTAAATGGGCTTTAGTTAGGTTCTCCTACTTTAGAGAGCTATAATAGGCTAAGTCCTTAAAATCAAAAGGAGTTCAGAGGAGTAACTAGATTAAACAATAATGAAATGAACTAATACTACTAAATACCAAGGGAAAATGAATCGAGGCACCATGCATTATTTTGACACAGTTTCCCAAGAGAAGCAATCAGGTTTGTATTAACTGGGAGATTAACAGTTTGTCTCACCTAATTTAGAGGCTACAGAGTGGGAGAAAAGTCCTCAGCTGGCAAACAGAAAGACCTGAGACATTTTAGTGTCTCTTTATATGTCTAACTTTGTTGACCTAATCCTGTTATTTATTAGGCATGGGAGAATGGATCTGGATACAAAAATGATTGACCTTCCCATATTTCCAGTGAATCCAAAGCCTTTTCACAGAATTCTGGTTAACTGTTTCCCCTCTTATTTTAATTTCCCACGCCTCTTGACTTCCAGGCTGCGCTTGTGACCGGAAGCCAAAATGCCATGAGAAAAAGCTCTTCCTGTGGTAATTTTAACACTGCCAAGCATAAGGCCTACAAACCACACGGGAAAGCTTGTTCACATACAATTCTCTGCCCAAAAATATCCAAAAAGTTTGGGATAAGAATCCAACCTTTAAACATTAATACAAACCAAACTTCTCAAATATTTCAGAGTCAGCCCTTTTAGTAGTTTTTATCCAGAAGTAAAAAGCACTTCCATTAACCATTTTAAATGTTTATTGGGGATGCCAAAGCCATGAATCAAATAATCTGTTAAATCTGCTTATTGTAGTTCAGAACATTAAGTGTTTTAAGCAGCATATTTTTATCTGTTTTGCACAGGGCTGTGTAAACTAGTGAAGCTCCTTGATGCCAGTGAGATCCTGCAGATTTACACAATCTGAGGACTGTTCCTGCATGAACTCCATCCCGTCTCAAGCCAAATCTCATGTCCCTGAGCATTACCTATACAGTAATGTCACATCTTCCTTTCCAGAGAATGTTGCTTTTCAGGTTTGACCACTTAAGAATGGTTACATTAAAGGTCATCTGAGGCAGTCTAGCAAGGTCCTAGTCTCCAACAGCGGCCATACGCAGATGCCAAACTCTAGCCAACCCAAGATCATATTGTACTATACTTTCTTCAAATGGTCTCCCAGTTTCTGTCTATTTCCTGCTTAAGATAGCTCCTGAGTCTGAGGCACTACATCCAGCTAGTTAAGAAGTTCTCTTCTGTACACTTGTCCAGTTTTCTTTTGAACCCGTGGACTTCAAGTTCATTTGAACTCTTTGCATCAACAACGCTCCTTGACAAGGAGTTCCATATGTCTATCACTCCCAGAATGATGACTAGCACAGAAAGCAGTACTGACTCTCCACGGCAACTGGCTATGGTGAGTTGCTCAACCCTGCTGCCTATTCTTGAGGCTTTCTGTGCATTTGCAGTCATGTTTAAAGATGTGGACATCTAAAGGACCAGCTAAACAATGTTAACTTCGAAGAATTTAGTGATTCTAGATGCATCTTAATTACCTTTAAATAGTAAGCGTGTTTACTAGTAAGTAGGCTGGGTAAAGTTAAAAAAAACTCAACCAAACAACCCATTTTGTTTAAATAATCTGCTGATAGCTCATCAGTGGTTCCGGTGTGTCAGGACTACATGACTAGCTGCTCTTAAGCTAACTAGTTACAGCTAGCCTACAGCTATATCAGAAGCAATTCTGGTAGCACCTGCTCAACCATTCTGCTCTGAAATAGCTGGTTTAAGCAAGTGATAAAGTTTTCTTGGAACCTACATCAAGCCAGTGAATTAATAATCAGACGAACCAAAGAACATAATTAACTTCATTGTATCCTGGTTCAAGTGCAAAGTCCCTTGCTTTCATCTTTCCTCTCTGACAGCATCTCTGCATTGAAAACAAAAGGATAGAACGTCCATAAGTTATTTCAGTTTTATCTTTTCCTTGCTGGAAAAGCACTGCGTAATGCTCTTCAGGGGGACTTTTTCCCCAACACCTTGCACAGGATGATGTCAGCCCCAGTCAGATTTTCTTTTTTGAGAAGCCTAGGAAATGTACCTTCAACCTCAGGTATCCCTATTCCCTGACCCATTATTTGGTTGCATAAATACAAAAGTTTTCTCTTTCACACAGATTTGCTGGATTTCTTTGAAGATGATGTGCTTTGACTTGTCACATTTGCACTGTTTCTCAGCTTTAGGCAGCATGTAGCTGTTCCAAGGCACTGACTAGTTCAGGAAAGTTGCTCAGAGTATTGTCAAGATACTCCTCTTCTTCTGCTGGCAATGGTGTGTTCTTTCTCCTCTCTTACCACTTTTCCCCTTCATGTCGTTTTACCAGAGGGATTCCAGCTTTAGAATTATGGAGTTCTTATTCAAGTTGCAACTGTAAGGATTTAGTTTTCATTTCCTAGTTCTCTGTGATCATACTCCTCATCCTACCCCAAAATCACTTCTTGAGAATGTCCAGAACATTGAGTCTGACTCTATTCCTTAATCAATGCATTTTTTTCTAGTTCAAACTTTTCAAGATTTTCACCATAATTTAAAAGTCACATATCACTTTCCTTAGTCATATTGCTGGACTCTTACTTTCCAGTCTGCTGTGAGCCTTCCATAGGGAAAACAGATGACATTTGATATCTACAATACTTCTAAATACTTCCATCCTTCTCTTTCCCTTCTCTCCACCACCACCTTGTGTCAGATTTTGGTGTGTATGTATGTGGCAGTAGTGAGGAATTGCTGTTGGAGGAAGAAGAAGAATGTATCTAAAAAATAATTGATGCATTATATTACTGAAATCAGTGGGTTTTCATGAGGAGTCTATTACAGTCAACGTGAATGCAACAGCTGGAAGCATATAGCAAAGAACATCTTATCCAGATAGAGGCAAGCTGTGATCACAGAGTCACAGGATGATATGGGGTTGGAAGGGACCTCTGGAGATCATCTAGTCCAACCCGCAATGCAGCCACAATGTCCGAGCAAGTACCTCTAACTGCATCCTCTAAAGACATGTAGCCTGAGACTAGGATATATGTCTGTAGATAGGAAGAGTGAGCTGCCAGTGGCCAAAGGCAGCAACAGCAAAAAATTTGCTTTTCCGAAGAGTGTACTCTCAAGGTTTTGTATTCACAGTTTGAAAATGAAAGAAAAAAAATATATTTGTCATAATGAAAGAATAACAGGCTTGGATTGGCTTTTGTCGTGTCAGTAGTTACTGGAAAAGCAGGCAATGTTCCTGGGACACTGCAACGGTGAAGAGCCTCTTCAGTTAGGCTCTCTGAGTTCTTGATTGAGAGGAATAAGCTAATTAGGTATTAGAACTGTATCTGTGAGTGACATTAGAAAGGGAAGCTAATCCCAATTTGCTAATATTCATGATCTCTGTGTGCCTTTAAAACATTTGACAACACTATGCCTTGTAGGTTGACAACACATGCCTGCAAGCGCCACGCTGAAACGGTGGTTGAGGATGGAATAAGGAGGGGAAGGGTGCCACCTGCTGAAGGGCTAACCCTACTCCTTGCCACATCTTGACTCACCTGGTTCCTGAAGGTCAGGTACTAGCCTAGTCCAATTATGCTGCAGAGCTCTTAAAAAGATCACAGTGACACATTGAATGCTTGAAATAGAAGAAAACCCATCATTTCTAACAGCTAACCCCATAGAAGGCAGGGAAGGGGGACAGGTCATCAGTGGATCCCAGAGGTCTGTCACACGTGTTCAGATGGAGCGATCAAAGTTTCCTATCTGTCTCTGGTCTTTCCATAGCTGTCATTACTAGTAGTCTGGAAGTACTGATCAATTTGGAATTCATTTCTGGTTGTAACACTCTTCACAATACTGAAGACTTGTGTTCTTGTTTGAGAATGGGATCTGAGGTGCTGGATACCTGGCCTGAAGTGCAAGATACTGCCTCACTCTTCTAACACCTCCATATCAACTGTCAGCTTCTTTCAGGGAGCAATAACTCAATGACTGCCAAAAATTAAACCTAAGTCTGTCTGGTCCTGCTCCTCATTACTGTAATATTTTTTTTTTATTTTTGTTTTTTTGCTTCTTGGACTCAGAGTCAACAGGGTCTTAGGAGTGAAGGATAAGGTAGAAGGGTTAATTGCTGCAGTAATGACAGGTCCTTCCTGCTTTTTGTTTTGTTTTGTTTCAGCTTTTTTTTTTTTAACACTGCTCAGAGCTTTCTTTTTTAATCTACTTCCTAAAATGTCTAGTGATGAAAGATGTATTTCCCCAAAATAATGAACACATGGTTTATGCTGCCTAGGTATTATATATCCATGCATTTCACAGGGACATATTGTTTTAGGCAAGTGATGCAGCTTTCCCCCCCCTCACAGTTTGGGAGAGTTTCCTGAATCAAATACCTATATCACAAGGGTTTCTGCTCATGGCCACATGCTCTAAAAGGTGGCCACATATCTAAAGGCATTCCTGGCCATATGCCCTCTAATTGGATCATAGTGAGAGCTCCATTTGAAGTTACATATTTTTTTAATATCTAATGATAGCGAGCCACCCTCTGTGACAGCCTTCATTCTGAACACATGCCAGGTTTTTCCTTCTTTGTCCATGGACCACTTCTCAGAGTTGCCAAAGGAGTCAGCCAGCACCATGTCTTATTTTCTTGTAGATTATTCTGTACTGATGCAAGAAAAATGATTCTTAAAGTGAGGGCTAACCCCAGAGAGGTGGGTGAATTAAACTAATCGGGTGATTTCTTATTTGTTGTACTGTAAATGTAAAAATGATACAATCAGGCCCTTGAGAGCAAGACTTTGGGTTGACCAGTTCAGTAACTTGTATATTTCTTGTAGAATCCATCAAGTATTTTAATGGGTCATCCTCTGAAAGTAATTATATCCTTTAAAACACTCCACTTCTTGTTAAGGTCTTATCAGCCAAAATGTGGATTTTCATGGTAAGAAGTGGAGGAAAACTACAGTAATTTGTAAATGGCAATTTGCATTCTAGCCCAGAGTAACACGAAGCCCCTTCACCTAACTAAGAAGAAAAAAACCTGTGCTTCAATGAAATTAATAGCCTTGGTAAATTCAGCATGCGCAGAATGCTTAAAAGCAGAGGGAGCTTTACTCTTCTGTGTTGTCAGGTCTGTTTTGAGAAGGTGTTAAGAAGGTATCGTTCTAAATTACTTGGCAGCTGTCAAAAGTATTCTTGAATAATTTGGACTGGTGTCTAAATAGGAGTGTTTCATTCTGTGTAGGTAAGCGTGGAAAAATAAATGAAAAGCTTAACAGTGATACCGCAGAGTATATCTCCAAGCCCACATCAGAGGAGAGAAAGAACTGCTAAGGTGGGAAAAAAATCCACTATGGATGTTGCTGACTGTGATTTTTGTCATGTGTTTGAATGGCTTAGAACTGTAGAACAAGGCTGCAGTTGTCAGGGTATGAGGTCCTGCTGCTTCAGAGGTGTCAAATTATTACTCCTCAGCTGGAAGAAACAGAGCCATAGTGCCAAAAGCCTGTAGACTTTGGCCCGTGTCTTATCCACTGCTGGCACGTGTTCTTTGTTGTTCTTGAAACTAAAAAAAATAAAATATAATAAAATAAAAGTTTTTATTTTGATTTAAAGAGGGGAGATTGTTGTTGATGTTCCTAATACCAAAGGGGTGAAAACAGAATGGGATTGCACAAGTCATGAGACTGGTCATGCGGTAAGGAACTTGCCACCTCTAGGTTGCCTGATTTAAGTCTTATTCAGGTGAGAGCAACTGAAAATTGCTTCCATCTGATGGATGGGTTTGGACTAACATCTTTGAAATATCTCTGTTCAGGTCATCAGTGAAAGGTACTGAAACAAGACATGACTTACACAAGTATTATCCCTGCTTTGTTCAGTTCTGTAGGTAAGAAAAGGACTTGGCTGTCCAATTCAGCAAGTTGTATATTCAAATTGAAAGACCTTTTCTGAACTCAGCACTGGAATTGTCACTGTTTTAAATTTATGATATAAGGAAGATTTCTGCACTGAATATTGTCATTCATGAGTCACCCCTTGAGTTCATCCAGCTGCATAGTAATAACAATATTAATGACATCTATTGAAATCATTCTCAGTCATCCTCAAAAATCCATAGGCAGATGAACCTCTGATGAAATGACTCCACATACTGCTTAAGTCCTTCTCACCATAAGGTCTGTGCAATTGAGCTCAGTGCCTAACCTGACCTTAAATCAATAAGAGGCCAGAAAAACAAAGTTTTACATGCCTAACTCATTCAGTAGAGTTAAAAGAAGTTTTTATGAACTTTCTGGGTTTTGGTGGGTTGAGCCTGTCTGGCAGATAAGCCTCCACTCAGTCACTCTCTCACTCCTCCACAGCAGGATGAGGGAAAGAATTAGATGGGCAAAAGTGAGAAAAAAAACACCTTGTGGGCTGAGAGAAAAGCAGTTTAATAAGTGAAAGGGGAAAAAAAGTGGAAAAGGAAGCAGTGCAAAAGCAGTCACTCACCACCAACAGAGACTGATGCCCAGCTAGTCTTGGAGCAATGGCCAGTTCAGCAACAGCTGAACAAATGCTGTGCGAGGGCTGTTCAGCAACAGCTAAAACACTGGTGTGTTATCAAGCCTGTTTTGGTCACCAATGTAAAACACAGCACCATATAGGCTGCTAGGAATAAAATTAACTCCATCCCAACCAAAGCCAGAACACATTTCTAAAAATATGTCAAGAGGTCACTCGAGAGCACCCTAATTGAGTGGCAAACTTACAGTATTGCTCACTCTCACTGGGCTTTCAACAAGAAGAGCTTTCCAAAGAAGGGCTTTGTCTTGGAGCTTTGCACTTTGGCTTCTTTCATCAGCCTGGAAATTCAGAGAGGTGACAGTGTCTGACTTCTAGGCTAAGTTTCAGGCCTACACTTTGGTTAACCAAACTCATGCACTCAATCTCTTTCCCTACAGTGAATAAAATAAGATGGCTTTCTTTTAACCAAATCCAAGGGCCAGTAGGCAGCAATCTCTCTGTGTAATCTGCCATCCAGGCCTTTACAGCACATGTCCCGTTTTAAAAAGTTGCTTTGTTACACCAGCTGCAGGAAGGGCAGGGAATTCTCCACTGGAATGAATTAGTTTTAATGTAGGGAAGGCAAATTAATTTAAAATTCCTTTGAGGTAGGTATGGTAGAGTCATGATGCTAATATCGTTTTATTATAGTGAAATTTCTGGCGCTTCTGAATAAGTTTTACTCAGTGTGCCCTTTTCCAGCTCTTACAGTCCTAGAATTGGCCAAGAGGTGAAATATTCCAGGAGTGAAGGTCAGGGGATTTTTATTGTTTGACCTCATCTGAGCCGAAGTATTACTTAGACAGCTTTGCCACCCTAGACTCGTCTTTGAAAGTCCTGCAGTGAACAGGAATTTCTCTCTCCGTTTATTGCTTCTCTTCCTTCCAGCTTCCATTCTTAATGAGATTTGGGCTTGAAAACAGGTGTTTAGGTCATAGTTCCAGCTTCCAAATTCAGGGATGTTTCTGACAGCTATGAATTCATTCCTCCTCACTCAGGAAATTCTTTGGTGCTTCCATTCATCTGTCCCTGTCTGAAAACTGGCCAGAGGGACCCCAATTGTTCTCATTGTCGGCATTCCACAGCTACAAGACAGACAAGTCCATTTGTAATGAAAGAGAGATTTTTCACATCCTGCCCTTCTCTTGCAGGCTGCCTGTGCCAGCACCATTTCATGCTCAGAATAAGCCATAAATCCAGAAGGGAAGCCTTTTTTAGATGATAACCAACTGTGTTTTGTATTTTCTCTGAAATACTTTATTATTTCAAAAAATTACATTTAAGAAATGCAGATAGTGGAGGCAGTGTTTCACTTGAAGTTACACAGAGCACAGCTTCTACAGCTCCAAGTGATAGACTTATGGCTACTAAAGTGACATTAATAAATAAAAACACAGACAGGGTAAGGCTTATTAAAATTACATCTTCCACTGTCTAAACATGACTTTAATATGAGTCAATGGTGTTTTCACAGCTTGGTTCATAGCTTGACCATGGTGGTGGTCCATTAAGGAAAGATATAAATAATTAACATGTCCCTCTAGGTTGCAAAAAGAAGGTCTGCTTTGTGTCACACTGTGGCTCTGTGGCCAAGGAAAGAGACCCATTACAGTGTGTTCTATGAGCAGGAACATCTAGATATACAGCCCTTAATGTCTGCAGGGCTGACTCTTTTGTCTATAAAAACATGATTAATTTAAAAAAACTCCAAAGAAATTATTCATTGGGTTCACAGCCAATTATTATTATTTTTTTTTAAATATACACAACCTAGAAAATCAGCTCTGAAACAAAACACTTCTGAATTCATTATTCACATTTGTACAGTTATGACTTGAACTATGCATCTTGCTGCCAGACTGAATTGGCTAGTAGTTGAGCAAAGGATTGGGTCATTTTAAAAATTATTCTGTTTCTCAAGAGCAATTACACCGATAGTGGGAGCAGAGGAGGTTGAGAAGGATGGTTCCAGGAATAACCTGCATGTTTCCAAGCATATAAGTAAAATTTTGAGGCTGCATACCAATGGTTGTAGAATGAAAGTCAGTTTCCTAGGAGATCAAGTAAGATATCCCAAACTGTACACTTAAGGGGTTGATTTCAGTTCTCTAAGCATCCACTTCAAAATAAAAGTTTGTTTGGAAGAAATAGGTGCCAATCCCACCTGAGTTGTCTCAATGTTCCATCTTTTAAAGAGGGAGAGAGAAAGTGAACGAAAAGAAGTAGTCCATTCATTTGGCCCCGTAGTCTGAATATTTTTTTTTTTTTTTTTACTGAAGTACAGAGAGCAAATATCCAGTGGTCATCTATATAAGGATTATGAATTTTGGTACACCAACAATTTTGTCACAGTGTCTGTGTCAAAAATCTTACCAGCTAATACAGACATTCTGTCATCTCTTTGTTTGCTTATTTGTTGCCTTCCCACCTCAGAAGCTGTGTCATTTCCATACACAAGTAGTTATTGCATACTTGCCAGCTGGAAGAAGGAAACTGTTTGTCTGGAAACTTTATAGCCCTGTAACAAGCATAGCATTCTTATACGTGAGCACCCAAGAAACCCCATGCAAATGTATCTTGCCATATGTAGTACTTGATGCCTGCTGGGAGTGAGGCAGAATGCTCTATATTGCCCCATATCCATGCAAACTCAATAGAGAGAACTGCTTAAGGCACTGCACAGATGGGATCTAGAGGACCTGTGTGCTGTACCATTCTTTGGCTGGAGAGGATGTTATCTTGCATGAGGAGCCATAGGCAGGGGGCTATTGGCAGAGAAACATGGAGGCTTATTTTGTTTACGTGCTATGCCTTGTTGACCATTTCATTATTACAGGTGATAACTTACATGTACAAGAAAAAGCTAGAAAAGTGTGCTTGAGCTGCTCTTCATATTATGGTCCATCTGGTGAGGTGCAGTATTACTTGCCTGGCCCTAAACTGTTGGGACAAACGAATGGCAGTTCTTCTGAATTACAAATATCTCTCATTTTCAGTAAACATCTATACTCTTCTTCTCAGAGATGTGATATGTGAACATCTCTGACCCAAGCTAGCCCATCCCAGCTCTGGAGCACAAAACAGACATCTTCATGTCTGTCTTGGCCTGGTATCAGGCTAAATAGAAATATAATGCATTTAACACAAAATCCATGCAAATGCTTAGAGTTAATTTCTTTTTTTTCATTACCAAAGATAGAATTTAGATCATCTTTATAATGCAAATGGATAAGAGATGTTCTAAGTCATAGGCACTGATCAGTTGAACTGAACTGATGTTGAACAGAACATGGATGGAGCAGGGTTCATGTGTTGCTGTGGCTTGACCCATACCTTCTTACATTTTCAAAGCCATACAAGAGCACAACAAAAAGGCATCTGTGTTTATCAGAGTAGCTATTTAAATTAGCCAACATGACCATGTAAAATGCTGCTAAACATTTAACGGAGATTTTTCTTCTTTTTTCTGTCTGCACAGATTTGAGTGGAAGAAATCAGCCCAATTAGTTTTGTAGTAGCTTGAGGCCATTTCACATTGATTTCTCAATGTTACAAGGTCTGGATTTCAGATATTGGAAAGCTTTTTTTTTTTTCTTAACAGCTATTGGAGTAAAACCAAAGTAACAAAAATACTCCATTAGCTTTGTAGGAAAAAATCTTTAAAAACCCTATTTTTGGTTATGTTTTGGGGCCGACAGCTTCCAGTTGTTCCAATTGGTCACTGTGCAGTCAGTTGTCAGTCCACAATGAAACCTGAATTCATGGACTTTGAATTGGTTCAAACAAAATTGATCATTTATTTAATAGCTGGATTAATGTTTTACCACTCTTCCCCCAAAAAGACTTTAAGAGGGTTTTGGGCCCCAAACATTCTTAGCAGTACATGGAGAAACACACAGAGGACAAAGTGCTTTCTTTGGAAAGAAGCTGCTTCTGTATCCATGACTTGCCAGACCACCAGAATAACCAAGAAGGTCCATAGTTCATATTAGATGTCCCGACTAAACCACAGCCCTAGTTCTTAAAAGGCGAGTCACTTGGCCCTCAGTCTGCTGGCAGTACAGCTCCCCAAACAAAAACCTTCATGAGTGGAAGAAGCAGAAGAACTCAGGCTGCTTATCAGATGTATTTGGCAAGCCTTCTGTCATCTATAACTTGGTGTGAGAAAGCACCCAATTCCACAGACAGATGGGATCAGACTCTCCACAGAATATCTTGAGAAACCACTCAAGAGGACACTGAGTCCATTCTTCCATAGTTCATAGGATCATAGAATACCAGGTTGGAAGTGACCCCAAGGATCATCCGGTCCGACCTTTCTTGTCAAAAGCACAGTCTGGACAAGATGGCCCAGCACCCTGTCCAGCTGAATCTTAAAACTGTCCAATGATGGGGAATCCACCACCTCCTTGGGGAGATTATTCCAATGACTGATTGTTCTCATCGTGAAAAATTTTCCTTTTGTGTCCAGTCAGAATCTCCCCAGGAGGAGCTTGTACCCATTACCCCTTATCTTTTCTTTGTAAGTCCTTGTAAAAAGGGAGTCCCCATATTCTTTGTCACTACCCTTTAAATACTGGAACATGGTGACAAGGTCTCCCCTAAGCCTTCTTAAGGCTGAACAAAAGCAGGTCTCTCAGCCTTTCCTCATATGGCAGGCTTCCCAGTTCTTTGGTCATCTTTGTGGCCCTTCTCTGGACTCTCCAGCCTGTCCACATCTTTCTTCTATAGCAGGGGGCTAAAACTGAACACAGTATCCCAGGTGTGGCCCGACAAACACTGAGTAGAGTGGGATAATGACTACTTTATCTCTGCTGGTGACATCTAGGTGGACAACAGTGTGCTGCTGCAGCAAAGGTCCCTTTCATTAGAGCTGGTCCTCAGCTGGGTAGACCCCAGTCTGTGCTGCAGTCCTGGATTATGCTTTCCCAAGTACAAGACCTTACACTTGTTCTTGTTGAACTTCATAGGTTCTTGTTAGCTCACTCTTCCAGACTATCCAGGTCTTCCTGCAGAGTGGCTTTCCCTTCTGAAACATCCACTTCTCCACTTGCTTTGGTGTCATCAGCAAACTTTGTCAGGGTACACTTGATCCCATCATCCAGATCACTTATGAAGACACTCAACAATGTTGGGCTCAGTATCAATCCCTGGGGAACCCCCCTTGTGACATGCTGTCAGTTTGAAAAGGAGCTATTTACCAGCACCCTCTAAGTGCAGCCTGTCATCCAGTTCCCCATCCACCACGCAGACCACTTTTCTGGATGGTAATGAGGTTTATCTAGGAGGAGGCAGTGGAGAATTGTGTCGAAAGCCTTGGGGATATCCAGAGATGTCCGCTTGCCCTTCATCAACCGAGCAGGTTACTTTATCATAGAAAGTGATAAGGTTTGTCAAGCACGATTTGCCCTTGATGAATCTGTGTTGGCTTTTCCCAGTCATGTGCATCATTTGACTTGTGAGAGACCACAGGAAGACTCATTCCATAATGCAGGGATTGAAGTAAGAATGATGGTCCTATAATTTCCTGGATCCTCCTTTAAGCCCTTCTTGTAGATGGCAGTGACATTAGCTTTCTTTCAGTCTTCAGTCTTCTGGAATCTCTGCAAAACACATGGCCAGAAGGCAGTCCTCTCCTTCCAGATTACAAGGTCTTCCATTCACATTTATTTAGTCAAATGACCCAGTTACCTCTACTGTTTCTCCAGGCACACTTTGAAGAGAAACTGGGTTCCCAATGGGTTTCTCTTTCATACTCTATGCATGTACCTGCTTCAGCATGCACCATTATAATTACACACACATACATCCTTTCTTTCTTTCTCATAATTAGCTAGCTCTGGGCATTGATCAAGAGGTTCAAAGTCCCTTCAGGCATCTGTGGCATTTTAGTAGCATAAGTTCCAGCCTGCAGAAAGATGTGGTGTCCCATCCCAACATAACGGAATTCCGTATGGCAACACACAGACACTCTTTCTTATTCTCTGTATGGCCAAATCTAAATGTCTGAAAAATCAGAATTCCGTCCTCACAGAATCATAAGATAGAGTTATCTCTATCTTATCTCATGTTAGAAACATGAGATTAAAAAAAAATGTTTTACTGTTCCTTTATTTATCTTTTGGCTCTTTGACCTTTAGTATTCATACCTGCAAATGACAGGTAAGGGGAGCAGAGTTTGGAATGCAAGAATCACAAAAAGTCTCCCATGGCTGGAGGAACTAAAGTGCATCATAAAATCAGACACCACTGGCTGCTCATCAGCTTCAGCCACAAGTCAAAAATATGAGCGCTAAGGACCTATTTATCCTTGTCTATGACACAAAATTAATAGGTATAAAACCTAGCAACACAATCACTTCACTTCTGTTCTTAAAATGTATTTTAATACTCTGTCAACACATTTTACTGAGAAAACCTGTAGAACCTGGACTCATAAAACTTAGCGGGCTCAGGTTTATACCACTATGGAAATCCGTGCCTCAATTTGAAGAGCCAGCATGTGGTATCAGCCATTTGCATTCAGCAGCATTTTTTCAGAAGACAACAAAGCATAGAGATAATTTTGTTGTCCAGTGTAAGTAACATGAGGCTGTATGTTATTGTGTCCTTCCCTGTTTGTACAGTATGTTGCACAATGACATTCCCATACTGGTTAGCTCCTTTTTATAACACATAATCAAAATACTACCACCACTTATACTATTATTACCACCAATAAACACAATAAACAGAAAATTATTATATTGTGAACTGCATCACCTAGCTGTTCAATTCCAACCTTTTTAATATTCATTTTTGTACTTAAGGTTTATTTTATGTTGTAATTATTTTTGTTTGTTTGTTTAAAGAAACTGAAATATTTCCTAGTGGTTTATTGGACTCCAGAGTTAAACTGTAAATTTTCAGCTAACTTGGTCTTTCAATCTTTTCCGATTTATTTCTCTAAGCTGTCAAATGGAGGGATTGGAGAAGTGATGGAAACCACAAACTAAATCCATGAGATTCCAAGGAAATAACAGCAGTGTTATAGCTTCTTAGGCATCCTGGATGGTAGAGAGCTACTAAAGAACTGTCATATATGAGGAACGGAGCTGTGAATTTTATAACCTGCATGAAATATGCTTTCTGTTTTGTAGTTTGCTTCTTTGCCAATCACCCTTCTGTGAAAATTGCTGAAGAACAAAGCAAACACAAACAGCTGTAATGTTTGCATCTAATGTTACATTTACCACTAGGTCCTTTTTCTTCAGAATGTCAGGTATTTTCTTACTTTTCTCATCTTTTCTTCCCTATTTCCAAGATATCTAAATAGTATGTAGTTACATGAGTCAGACAGATACTGACTGGCTTATTTTATATTTTTTATAGTAGTTTTTATAGTTTTTATAGTTTTTATATTGAAAGTCACATTATGGATACTGTACATCCCTCGTTGTAATTTAGAGGGATGAGGGGGAGAGGGGGGGTTGTTTTTTTTTCTTAGCAAATGATCTGCCATTCTGAAAAAGCTGAGTAAAATTAGGATGATTTGGAAAGTGAGGACACTTAAGTAGAGAAGGGAATCACCTCATCATTGAATAAGCAAATTGCATAGATCTGAGTATTCTGCTTCTGTCTAGCTGGCAGTTTTGAAAGGCGTATTACCTTTCAGTATCCTGAAAAAAGTATTTTTCAGCATGTTCAACATTCCATACTAAAGAATAAAAAACTTCAGAAAACTCCTTCCCCCTTGAAAAAAATCTGAATCGAAGGGAAGCTTGTCTGTATAGTCCAAACTCCAACTATTTTTGTTTATGTTTTAGCCTCTTCGATGTTCCAGTCTCCTTAGCATCTTCACAAGGCTCTTGTTTCTTGAAGTGTAGCAAGGTACACATTAACCTGCCTGCCTTATTAACTATAGTTGTTAGAGAATGTGCAATCAATGACGCAGATAATCAGATATTTTCTTTTGGTGCCAGGTATTAAATATAGGCTAACTATCTACTTCAAGTCACTCAACACTGACTTCTCCACAGCAACAATCTCTTTATTTATTTCATATGGATACTGAAACATTTCACATGGATAGTGGAAAGTATGTAAAGAACCTGGAATTCCTGACTGCCTACAAACGAGAGCTATACTTTATATGTTAAGATATTTGAGATATCAGTAGTTGCTTCAAGAAGCAGGGTTTGAAATCCCATATAAGTGGAGTCTCATGATATTTGTTACTAAAGCTGAGTGAAGTATTTTGTTTATAAGTAGGCTGAATATTTAAAGATAGGAAAAGGTTAATGGGCTTTGATTAATCTTAGGGTTAACCAGTACACATTTTTTTGTGTGATTTTATTTGGTTCTGGTAAACATCTGCATACTCAGATTTCTTGGATTTAAAGTGGAGGTGAAAATATTCTTTCCTAATTCTGCTGTATTACACCCACTGATATTACGGCCTCTCATAATATTTGTAAATAAATTAGCTTCTGCCTCTTCCACTTTTGACCACTGTGTGAGATAACATTCCCTTGGCATTGCAGTTTTCTAGTTCTTGCTGGAAAATGACTGGAAAAATACTTTTACACAAAAAACTGAAAAAAGGGAGATGACTGGTTCAACTGCTGCAGATTGGTAAAGACTTGGGGGAGGTTTTTCCGTAAACTGGAAGAGCCATCCTGAAAATGTGTCAAAATCAGCTAAATGGTTTGCAGTTCGTAGCGCCCTATTAACATTCCTACAAAGGGAGGTGGCCTGCATTCATTACAGCAGAGGTAACTAAAACCTGGTTTGCCTCACTAGCAACTCCACATACTACAGCGAAGCCTTTCTGTTTCTGAATGCAGCGTATGAGGCTGAAGAGCTGTTCTAACATGGATTTCTGAATTTACTTTTCTGACTGATAGGGTGACTCCTCCTGTTGCCCCATTGCCTGCTGAAAAAAACAAACAACAACCAAACCCACCTCTCAGTTTTTTCTTTCTTTGCCAATGACAGGGAGACAAAACATTTCCCATAGGCTGTAAGGAGCTAATGATTGGAGCAGATTAAGGACTGTGTTGCCTTAGCCCAGCAAACAAGACAGCAGAAAAGCAGAAGAGCCCTCGCTTCCAACCGAGTTGGACTTCCCCTTTCCCTGGGGCTACTTGTCCTGTGATACATAACTGTCAGCACCTTCATGTGAGACTCTTGCTCCGTTTTCAATCAGGTTTCCTTTTTTTTTCTTCCTTTTTAAACACGATACGGCCCAGTTCCAGCACCACTGTGCTCTTATAAATATGAACACAAATTTAAAGCTCAAATAAATACAATTTTTCATGAAGAACAAGAATCCCATTGTCTGGTTTGGGAAATTTACCTGAAGCTGTTTTTTTGATCCTTAATTGGAAAACTGAGTTTCCAGTGGCCAAAGCATACACTGAAATGCTAAAGACATCGGGGCATTGGCATCTTCAGGAACCCGGCAGTGGTTATTGCAGCCATGGTTTTTTTGCTGAAAGCCTGCTTTTGATTTATTTCCATAATAAAGAGCAAATAGCTGTAGCATCATAATGATTTGAGATTCGTTTCTAGCTAACAGGCCTCTGGTGGCCTTATAAATTTGTTATGGAAGCACATATTAAAGAAAATGGAACCTGTCCAACAGGATACCCAGCATGACTCTGGTAGGTGGTAGAAAACATGTTTCTAACCACCTCCATAAGCAAAACTGCTCCAGCACTCCTCTCCCTCTCTAGAGCTGTAATCTTGCAACATTTCCATGATGCCTGCTCTTCTCTCCACTTTTACAGGAAAGTATGTGGATGAGTTCTGTGAGCCAGAGCATCCTGGCTGGCTGCAGACAGCTCCACGGGAGGCTGAGAGGAAGAGAGGGAATATGGAGGTGAGGGAGGGATTAACTGCCCTCCCAAGAAGCAACCAACCTAATGAATAACTATGAAAGACTCTCCTGCCTAGAACATTAATGCTTAGAAATACCCAACAGAAAATCAACACTCTCTCTCTCTCCCAAAAGCAGTAGTATCTAATTCCCAGGCTTGTGGTCATGCCAGCTCAGAGTTCAGATCCATAAATTTATCTGTTTGAAATACACATTTTTTTAATGCCTTAATTCAACTCTTTCTTAGAATGAGGTGCACTTTTCAAAAAGAAATTTAACTAACATGAAGGGTTCATGGATTACTGTGTCAGCACAAATGAGAACTGGACCAAGGAAAGGCAGGGCAGCTGAAGTCTGCCTTGGCCCTAAGCATCCCTGGGAGGAATATAATTTAAACCAAGTCTCTCCTATGCTTTGCACTATTCATTGGTGCTGCATCCCAGTTCATTTTCAAAAGTGTGTGATTTTTTTAACCTCCACTGCATTCCCAGCACTCTTTTAATTCAGCCAAGAAATTATGAGCTGAGCACAGACATGGGGTAGCAGTCTTTAACGTAAGAATTTTTTTTCATGAAGCTTCCTGACAATGGTTAGAAAAAGCCTCTCTGAGGAAAGGGATGTATTTTGAGTTCCTCCCTCTTTAAACATGACGGAATTCTATCATGAAATGCAAGGTTACTGGAAGCCAGGCTTTCTTTCTATCACTGTACGAATCTACCTTTTTCTCAGCTTCTAATTCTCCTGTTTGTCTGAATCAACAGCTTGCTGTAATGTGTTTTATTATTCCATTGTGAACAATCTCTTATAACCCAATCTAGTGTCTCTTAATGTTTGTGGAACATCCATGAGAAATTTTGAATGTTCTTTGATGCATTTGTTGCTTCGTCGTCCTGTAAAGCCGCATCTATAAATGGCTTAGATGCTCCCTGTTAAAAATTGAAATTTGATCCTTCTTGTCCGATTTTAATTGGATGCCTGAGTCACATGGCATTGTTAGGTCTCAAGTAGGTCTGTACTGAATGAGCATTCTGAATTCATTCTGAATTCTTTCAGTCTATCTGAATTAGGAGTTTGTTTCTTATGAATACTCTCTTAGAGTTCCTTAAAATTTATTGAGAATGTTCTTGGCAGTAAATTGTGTTTATATGGACAATCGTGTGAAAGAAACAAAAGTGGGCAGCACCACACCCAACACAAATCATTTTATCTGCACAAATACTACTTGCCTCAGGTTTCAACTACCACACTGTTTTATTACAATCCAAAAGCTTCTATTCCCCACTAATGCACAACATTACACAATGACAAGATTCTTACCCTAAAGATGTTACACTCTCTGACATATGTCTGTTACTCTGTTTTATTGCTTTTAGATCACAGGAACCCTGAGTCCCTACAACCACACTGTTGCAACAATACAACAAATCGGGCTCAGAACAAAGATCTCTGTCTATGCTGAGTACTGGAGACACTGCTCTCATTTACTGAAGAGCTTATCTTCATAGGACATTGGCTGGAATAACTACAGAAGAACAAATGTTCCTTCAAAGACCATTTCTGAGCCATTCTGGCTTAGAGATCTTTTCTTTCAAATAATTACTCCATCTTAGAAATATATAAATTATTCTGGAATGCCGGTGTCTTTCATTTCAGCATGCCATCAATTTTATTCTGATATTATAGAATATTTTATGTTACAATAGATGGCTAATTTTCCTCTGCAAATGAGACTTCTTGGTTTATGTCAGAATTCAGTGGTGAGACTTGATGGTAAGAATAGGTAAAATAAGTGGTAAGAATAGGTAAAACTATTCAGCTTTTCCTCTTCCTGTAAATAATCTGTAGCTGTAGATAATCACGGAAAATATTTCTTGAAGAGCTGTGTTCTGGATTAGAGCACTGGCAATTTGGGGGACAAGAAGGAAGAAGACCTAAGTGAGGGTCAAATCCTACAGCCAGTTCTTCATACTCTTACTCCATTTGTTTCTAAACTTGTTTCTAAACTTGTTTCTAAAATTGTGTCCAGTTCTGGGCACCTCAGTACAAGAGAGATATCGAGGTGCTGGAGCGAGTGCAGAGGAGGGCAACGAAGCTGGTGAGGGGGCTGGAAAACAAATCGTATGAGGAGCGGCTGAGGGAGTTGGGACTGTTTAGTATGAGGAAGAGGAGGCTGAGGGGAGACCTTATCACTCTCTACAACTACTTGAAAGGACACTGTAGAGAGGTTGGTGCTGGTCTCTTCTCACAGGTAATTAGTGACAGAACGAGAGGGAATGGCTTCAAGCTCCAACAGGGTAGGTTTAGATTGAACATCAGGAAAGAATTTTTCACTGAAAGAGTGATAGGGCATTGGAACAGGCTGCCCAGGGAGGTGGTGGAGTCACCATCCCTGGCTGTGTTTCAGGGCCGTTTAGATGCAGTGTTAAGGGACATGGTGTAGGGGATGACTTTGTAGAGTAGGGTAGTTGGTTGGACTCGATGATCCCAAGGGTCTCTTCCAACCTAGACAATTCTATGATTCTATGATTCTGTGGAAGAAATAGGTGAGAACTGGATTAAAAGACTCGGTCCTAGTGGCCTAATGATCTTCATGCAAAATACTTGATGCAACCTCAGAAGTTGTTGGCTATAATACTGTGTGCTACCTTCCCACAAAAGTATCAAAGGTCAAAATGCAAATGGCATCAGTACTGCTTTAATGTAGTTTCTTGAATGCCTTTCAGGTTGTTTTTTTTCACCATTATTTACTGTCTATCTTTCTCAATTTTGCCTGGGTTGGAAAATTACATCACAAACAACACTGAAGATAATTTCACTGCAAGCATAGGCAAAGGCAAGCCACATGCAGTATTTATCCCAGAGCACAGTTGTAAATATGTTTTATTTTCATCAACACTTTCATCTAGACAGCAGCCAGCTGTCAGCTGTGTTCATTTTGATGCCAGTAGTGAGTGGCAGATAATGTTTCTGCTCTAGACAAGCTTTTACTAGAATCTTTCTAATGCTCTTTCCTTATTCTGATTTGATTTCAGAACTTGAAATCTTCAATTAGGGTTTACCATAATGCCATTAAAACAATAGCATATTAATGATACAACTTTTAAAAGAAAGCCCTGAGTTAATCCATTTCTGAGACTTCCCATATTCTTTACAAATTCATCAGAACTATCTAAGGAATGTGCTGAAATGCATGAAAAGATTGATAGGCACTCTAGTACAAGACTGATCCTCCTCTCATTAAGATTAAAGATGTAGATTAGTTTTCGCATTTTGGGGGCCTGAATGTTACAATTGACAATTGTATTGTGGCCATGAGAAGGAGTAAGTTATCTTGGCACCCACCAGGAGGGACTCAGAACTGCTTATTTTGCAAGAAAAGACAAAAAGTTTTAATAATGGTCCTCAGGCAGAGAGGTGAACATGACCTAGGGTATAATAACCTCAGGTCAAATTACAGAATGCAGCACAAAGCACAATCTCAGTTGATGCTCCAAACTCTTAAAAACACAGAGGAAAACATAAACAGAGACCAAACACCTGAAATACACTACTAACACCAGAAGGTGCTCCATCTTTTGTCTAAAGTCAATATCAGGAACGTGACCTGAATCCCATGCTCTTTTTTTTCTATTATTGGATCCCTCCCATGCAAAGAAAAATGGAAATCAAGTACTAAAAAAGTAGATTTAACTCTATTCTCCCTAACCTCTTTATTTAACATAAAAGTTGTGTTACAATTCTACATAAGCCATAAAAATTTGGCTGACATGCCAACTTTTGAAATGCAGTATTATGCAAGGGGAGAAAAAGGAAAAAGAAAAGAAGGAGATTTTCAAAATGGCAGTAGGCAAGCTGTTGACCTTAGCTGTGAGCTTTGTGGCTTTTGTTGTTCTTGTGTCACTATCCCACTATTATTTAAACATAAAATTGATTTTATTTTTCATATTGAAGAAAAAAGGGGTTTGATTGTCAGGCTTTTCATGTTGGTATTTGGAACTTGGAAATTTTGTTTTCCTCCTCATTCTGCCAGGCTAGTAAAGAAGAAGAATTAGGTGATGACTACTGTATATTTTTTGGCAAAATATCTCAAGAATATTAAATGAAACTACCGCTTTTTTCTGAATGTTTTTCCTCAGCATGTAGAGCTCAGTTTGTTCAGATGCAGGGGTATTAGAAGGTGGACTGTTAGACTGAGCATGTCTGCTAAAATGCTATCATGCTACACAATCAAATTTCTGTGTCAACTCTGCTAGTGAAATATGTTTTGCTATCAAATCACACAACCCAAAGTAAGAACAATTGTCAATCTTGGGCACTGCAAGCATCATAGATGACCAAATATTTTCAGTAAGAGTAAATCAGGGTAATTAAGGTTAATTACCTGCAACTACAGAAGTCTGCTATTGGTACAACAATCCGTTTCCATGACAACCCGAAACTCATTTGATCTTTCTGTGTTTTCAAAGCATGGGTAATTTAGCTTTTCTCACTCCCAGACCCAGTGGAGTAAAATATTTTACCGTTTTTAATTAAATAAAAACTGTGAATACCTGGTGGATTTACATCAGAAATCTTGCATTTGGAGTACTGTGGCTCAAAAAAACTTCCGCAGACAGTAGAATTATTATGATTTCTCATTGTAAGAAATTATGTGGGTTTCCTGTTATTTTGCAGGACTAGTAATAAACTGTATTCCACGCAGCGGATGGATAACAGTGGGTCTTTGGGCTCTAGGCCAGGTATTCAGTAGAAGCACAAAATTTAACCAGTACAGCAACTGGCAACAACAGTGGGCAAAGCAGTCTTGGTCATCATATCTGGCAGGCCATATCAATGCTTTAAGTAAATCATGGCAGTTTCAAAACAAGGTGAGGAAATAAAGCTGAAAGGCATAAATGTAAAGCTGGGTAGAAAGTGGTATTCCTGTCCTGGCAAAATGCTCAAGATTTCCAAAGTATTCCTAAGAGAGATAAAATAATATTTATTTTGTTTCACTGGATGTGAGAGGGCAAAATCAAGGGGATAAAGAAATCTACCAAGAAGTATGAGAATTCAGATTGAATTCCAATTCCACTCCAAAAGCATTTTCACGGCAGATATCTTGACTACCATAGTCTCAGCTACCATGGGTGGAGAGGGCCACAATATGTTTACAATATTTGAAATAATAATATTCTGGTCTTGCCAAGGGATGATTACATCTATCTACAAGTACAAGGAATCACATACATAACTGACTGAAGCGCTAAACTGCCGTAACCCATGCTTCACTAATTTAGCAGTGGGTTTTGCTGTGATTGATTGTAAGAAAGTGTTAAACCCAGGAATGTTATGGTTTTTATTATTTTCTCCTAAATTGTGGGTATGTGTGGCTTTTTTATTAAATCAAGATAGAATTTGTGTGGGCAGGCCTATTTCAAGGTGGAAAAAATCCCATGTTGTTTCTTTGAAGTACCTGTACCTGTCTCTCCTCAGAGGAAACAGAATGGTGAAAGTCACAGTGTGAAGATGGCCTAGAAATAGCACAAAAGGTCCATTACTGTTTCCTTTGGAAACAGCCATAGCTGGACTTGTGAGTACTCCTAAAGACACAGCAGTGCTGGGCCAACTATAAGGCAGGAGATATCTCTTTAATGTTCTGTACTGAACAGCTTCTACAGCCTGATTTACTCTGTCTCCAAAACTTTAAACAATGTTGAGTACCACAACTTTGTCTGAAATTACACCAGCTGTGAAAGTTCATTAGAAAAAATGCTATTAAATTAAATCAATTTATTAATACATTAAATTAACGGACAAAGCAACAATGTCATTTTTTCTCCCAGATGATATCAATATTCTGATAGCAGAAGAGATATGCCAAATCACCTCAGAGTTGTATAAATACCTACTAGGTAGAATAATTTTGGAAATTAAAATCTATCTTAGTATTTTGTCCATAGTCGGTCCCGAGAGGGTCTAAAATTCAAGCAAAAGACCGACAGTTTTTCACAAATTGAGTGTCCAAAAATGAACTCAGAAAAGTAGATGCCTAAGCTGGAGCAGTAACTCAGGCAGGGTCCAGGCACTTAGAGCTTCAGCTTAAAAGTGTCTCCCATAGGAAGGGGACCAGTCCTGACCACTGCCTCCCAGCAAAGTAGTCTGGGAGCTGCTCCCCAACATCACACAGGGAAGAGGACCGCCCCCATCTGTGCTGACTCTAGGTTAGCCCTGAGCCCAGGGAACCCACCCTCTGGCAGGGAAAAATCTCTCTCAACCCTTAACACCTCTCCAGCTTGAGCAGAAGCACCAGACCTTCTCCTGTAACAGTACTTGTTGATAAGCAGTGATTTTCATTTTGAAAATTAGTGGGTCATTTTATTTACTTTCATGCCAGAAGAGATTGAAAATCTTTTTAATTTCAATTATAATTTTTTTTTTACATAGAGAGACCCCTGAGTAACTGATAGCTAAGTAAACAGAGACATTATTGTAATTGAGAGGACTTTGTAGTCTGTTGAAGGGAATGATTTCACACAAGATGAAAGTTGATTCCCTGCACCCCTGTAAGTTTGGGGATCTTGCTTGCCGTTGGAGTCTGGCATTATGTCCATGCAGAAAACAGAACCTTAATCTGGTCTTGGGTCTCCTAAATACTGGCTGGTTTTTTTCACTGAATAATATTGGCCAAAATTCTATTCTAGAATACCTGAAAATTTTCACCAAAGCTTACATTGTTTCAATGTGTAGATATTTGCAATAAAAAAGACCTTAATTGCCCAATTCCTTGCTACTTCTGTTCAGGTATCTCTGAGAGGAGGCTTTGGGGGCCTGTCTCTTTCCAAGAGCAGCTCTTTGTCTTTTGCCTTGTAGTCACAAGTTCAATCAAGAGTCACACGTCTTGTGTTGCTATTAAATCTGATTATGATATGATGCTCCAGATAACGTAGACACCTGCTGACAAACTATGATCCACTTCAGCAAGGTGAAACATCATTCCTTCCAGCCAAATTAAAATAAATATTTGAAGGGCATTTTCCATGATTTCCAGGCGTCAGCTGCACAGATCACTATTCATGTCCTCAGATCGTCCGTCCTGGTTCATATAATCCTTTCCAGGAGGTACAACTGGAATGAAAAACTGCTATTCTTGACCAAGTGTCTTCAGGTTTGCTGCTTGCTGCAGTCTTGCTGGCAATACATGTCCTTTAATTTAGCAATAATGGCTAAGAGATTATTCCTCTCCATCTCCTTGCACCTTTGACGTAGATGTCTTTGTTGGAAAGCACTGCAATCATCTGCCAGCAGGAGCTTATATGACAGTCTCCACTTGCTTAAAATACATGTTGTCATTATTTTGTCTTTGAAGGACAAGGAGAAGTATCTTTTTCATTCAAATTCAAGTGACTCTTAAAGTTTACAGTTATATCATCAGATAGCATTCAAGTTTTATTTAATAATAAGTTAGCTTACTATGCATCTAAAAGTAGTGATAATGAAGATACAGCCCATTATTTTGTCATCTGAAGAAACTGTAATGCGTGTTCATAGGCATAAGAAAAACTTCATTTTAGGTTGTCAAATTTCTTCAAATGACTATTTCATTAAGTTGTACTTGATTTTAGTTTTGTAAAAGGAATAAAGTACCAAACACTAGAAGGTCAGACTAAATGCGTACTGTCCCTGTCTTTTGCTCCATGCCGTTTACGTGGTGATTGACTTGGGAACGTGGTGCATAGCCTAAAACTAATATGGTTTTAGCTGTGTCTACAATTCTCATATTAACCATTTTTTGTGTGTGTGTGTGTGTGTGTGTTAAGTTTTTCTAAACTGTGAATCTTTCAACAGCATTAGGAGCAGAAAATCTGGGGAAAGATAAATTTTTAGAAGTGTATTTTTGCTGGCTTGCTTTAGGTTTGTGCCACAGTTTCATATAAAGATTCCAATGCAACCCATTCTATGATTTTATGATTTCTCTACTGTTGTAACCCAAGTTTCTGTGCCCTGAGAAACCTCACCTGGGGCCTCCACCTACCTCCCTGCTGCCCCAGTGCCCCAGCAGCTCCATTTAAACTCCTAGCCCCATTGTGCACCCACTACTGTCTGTGCTTTCTTACTCACGGGACTTTCTCGAAGGACTTTAGGTGAATGCTGCAGGTAACTTCATCTCCACTCCTGCTTTTTGTCTGGGGATGGATGGACTGACCTGACTCATCACCTTGTCTTGCCTTGTCTTGGGCTGTTGATGGACCCTGTTACCAGAATCCTCTTCTGACATGGTTGTTTAGATGCTCTGGAACTGTGCCCTGGTTGGTGAGAGCACTATCACTGCTTGTGCTGGGGTTGTCTCTGGTGCCAGGTGTCTTCTCGCCTGAAGAGCAGCCCCAGTTTTTCCGGTCCCTGAGATGAAGAGCTCTGACTCTGCTGATGATGTTTGGTAGCAGAGGTAGAAGAGCACACAGCTGGCTGGTGGAGTTCTGTCCATTTATTTTTTTTTACTGTGTGTATTTACTAGCTGTGTGCTGCATAGAGAGATCTATTATTCATTGTAACATGGTGTAACATGTCAATTTAGTCTTTTAGATCTTTTATGTTCTGAGATTATGCCAACATATGATTTCACCCTGTTAGTGGGAGGTTTTTCTTTAATGTACTCCTTGAAAACCCACCAGGCTCCTGCATGCCTGGTGTAAGTCGGGTAACTCCATCAGAGTTATTGGGGCTGTGCCAACCTGTGCCACTTAAGAATATGACCCAATTTAAGGACAAATTCCTTTTATGACAGCTCCTTCTGAGAGGGGTACTTACCAAGAGATATCCACAGCAGATCCCAAAGACCAGACTGGAAGGTTACTAGATTGCCAGGGGACATTTTCAGACTCTGAGTCTCCTTGTCCTGTAGTTCTTGTAACAATTTGTACTCAATGCAGGACAAGTGTAAAACACAATAAACATGTGCGTGTGTTCAAAGTTCGCTTTCCGGCATTATAAAAGATTGCATGAGAGGGAGAGCAGCTGAAGCTCATAAAAGCAGTGCTGGCATGATGCAGAAGGTAAGCGTAGACAGCAAACAAGCAGACTCTTATTTTGCAAATGATTCATCTGTTTGTTAAACGTGAGTGATATGGGTCAGGAAAATGTTTGTAAGCAGATAAAACTACCAGCCTTTTCTGAACAAGCTCTACATGCGGCAGGTTGAGGCACTCGCTGGCTTCTGGCTTTTCAATAGCCCCAGTAAAGACAGAGCCCAACTATTCTTCTCAAGCTTAACTGTTCTTGGAACTTTCTCTGGGGGATTCCTCTGTTGCAGCTGCAAGTTTCCACCGTTCCAAAAACACACTCCAAATCCTCTTATATCATGTTTGGAATAAATAACGTTTGTCTGCCAGCATGACTCAGCAGTAAACACCGACTCTGTACAACTTTGTGAGCAGCTGACTGGAGGGTGGCATGCCACAAGCCCTCTCTATCTGTGCGTAGGGTCCCAGAAACTGCCATGTTCTTGGCAGTTCAGTTAATTCCCAACAGTATCTGGAGTTTGTTATTGCTGTTTTTCATTTTCTGTGTGCTTCTGGGTTGAGAAACTGCCAAAATACCATGAGCAGCAATCCTCATAGCTCTATTCTCATGAGATTTCCTTTCTTCTTCCCTGATCTCGTGTAATTCCCCACCCAGTTTTTCCATGCCCAATTGATCCAGATAACTTGGACAAGAACTGACAGTTCTGAGTTCTTATCCAGAATCACAATACGGTGTTTTTCATTATTATTATATCCATTATTATAATATCATGTATGTTTACAGACTTGAGTGAATAAAACAAAGTGTTATCTGTCATGTAGCAATTCATTTAACTTTAAAAGTGTGTTTCAGTTCCCTCACTGTACGCTGTTATGTACTTAAAGGTTTGAGCTTGCCTAGCAGAGTCCCCATGGAAAATGCATTCTTTTTATTGTAGTTTGAATTTTGAACCAGAATTTTTAATTGGACAGCCAAAAGCAATGTGACTTTTCAATTTTACGTTCAACCATGCAGTTTGTAGTGTCTAATGTCACTAATTAGCTATGTGAGCGTACATGGAAATGATGTATATTGCATGCAATGCTCCACAGCAGTAACAGTCTACTGATGATATCACAAGTGTTTTGAATTTAAGCAGAGATGAGGATTTTGTAAGTTGTTCTCAGGCATCTTGAAAAATGGAAAGAGAGAAATTGACAGCTTGAAAGGTTTATTGCAGTTTGCACGGTGAGCTCAAATGTATACCTTTACTTCTGTGACAGAAAAGTCGTATTTCTGACCCCCTTAAGAAAACAAGGAGCTGTAGCTTTATCTTGAAAACAGTGCCTGAAGTTGCAAGCCTTGAAGAAGTCAATGATGTTTGGGCTCTTGTATTACAGTTCCACAGGCATTTTTCTCAGTGACAAAATCAATTTAAGCTGTTCCTTGACCTCCCTTCCAACACCAGCTACTCATTTCCACTCCCTGACTGCCCTCTCAATTGTTCTGGCACAACTGCTTGTGGACTTTCTTGATTCATCCTTTTCAGTCAACTCTTTGTTTCCCTGATGGATGATTTTCAATCTGCAGCTTTTCCCAAATTTAATTCCTCTGTTTCGTTGTGACTCTGCAGTAGTGGGAGGGTAAGTTTGAGCATAAGGGCAGAAAGAGAAAGAGTGAAATAGAGCTGAACAAGAGCCTGGCTTTGCTGCTGAGAACAACTCTGATGTGATGATGGTTTAAGGCACTAGAACTAATCTGTGGTCATTTCTAGACCCTTTGTGGGAAGGGTAGGTGCAATTTTGATATTCATCTGTATAAAATCACCACTAAACTTGTATTTTAAGGTTTGGACATCTAAGGTTTGGGCAGTGAAAAGCCATGCTGCATTGAGTGGACTTTTTTGGTAGAAGAACATAACCTTCAGTATGAGTGCTTTACATCTAACTCCAGCATGGTCTGCTTCTGACACACTATGTCACACCTTAAGTCTAAGTTGTGCCAGCTGCAAATGGCTCATGGTATGCAACCATATCCAATCCTGCGCCTAGCGTCAAAATGTTAAATGACTACTCTGGAATACAGGCAAGGATAAATTAAGAATTGCTGACAAGAACATACTTCTACATTCAACAGTTCTTAGTCAAGCCTATGGCAAAATTCCTTTTGGCTTTGATATTAAAGGAAATAGAACTACTGTTTTTCGTTGTTTTCTGCTGGGTTTTGGTTTTTTTTTTTTTTTTTTTTTGTTTTTTGTTTTTTTTTACAGAGTCTTCCTTCATTGACTAAGCTCTTCCAGCTTTTCCTCATCTGACCCAGAATTCACAGTCCTGAACTATCCACCCAGCACAAAAAAAAATACTTCTTCGGGGCTCTAGAGGACAAGTGAAATGTTTCAAGTTTACCTTGTGGAGGAATGGGGTGGATAGAAATAGATCCTTTAAGATGAAAATAACTATCTAATGTATCTTCCTAGCAGATTGCTGGGTTGTGAATGATGACAGGGTTCCTACTGAATCAGTAATAGTCATTTATTCAGTGCCACAGAATCCCATGCACTCTTCTAGCAGTGTTTTATAACCATGGTGATCGAAGGATAAAGTGTTGCAAAGCATCACGGAGCAGCAAAGACAGGCTGCTCTTTAAGGAGTGAAGAGTCACATCGAGATAGGCAGGGGCACAGACCTCACCAGCAAGGGAGGTGCCACCCTACTCAAACAGGTCCAGTGACAGTAACCATGGCCAGGCAACAGTACTGGTCAAAAAGTCCATAGTGACAAGGCAGGTCAGAGATCAAGCCAGGAAGTCAAATCAGTGGGCTGGGATAAGGACCAAAACAAGGAAGATGTTAATTAGGCACAGATGTACCAGCAACATAACTCAGGTGAGTGGCAAGGGCCTGACCATAAAAGTGGCCCCTGAGAAAAGAAGGGGCAGAGCCCCACATGGGCAGACAATTTTTTCTTCAAAGCAGGTCTTTTATAGCTGTTTGAACCAGTGGATAGCATGGCTGTGCCGTAACACAGAGCTGGACGTGGGCGGAGGCAGCAAAATTTGGGATGGAGACATGCATTCAGGGACCTGATGCTTGGTTTGCTGGGAGCTGTGGCCTTCTTTTATCGTGCCAAATCATGACACAAAGAGAAAAAAGTGTACCAGCTTTCAAGTTCGTCATCTTTTCTTTCCACATGCTACATCTTGCATCACCTCATCTCATTTCACTTCTTCCTACTTCTGTGATTGAGAATGGCAAAGCAAAACATTTCCCACAATTACAGAAGTGCAGGCTAGCAGACTTTGAACTTAAAAGCCCCAGCATTGTTGTTATGTTGCTTATTGAATAGCATTTCAGTTCCTTAACAATGAGTGAGATTATTCCAGTATGAGACTATTATGAACATAATATTAAGATATTATGGTATCTCACAACGTTTTGCGTTGAAGCCCATGTTTTTGGTTGAGAATCGAGAGATTGCTAATCCTGTAGAAGGTTTTACATGTGAAAAGAATAAAGAAAATCATTCATCTCTCCCTTTCTCAATAAAAGGGTGTAATCAACAGGGAATATGCCCATTGCCCAGTTGAAAGATATAACATTCCTATTTATGATGGCAGGAGACACATAAAATCTTCACAGTCCTTGGCATACCTTCCATGTGGGTCTTGGCACCCGGGGCAATGCCATTTCACCCAGAAAACTGCTGTCTGTGTCAGTGTGGTAATCATGCACACTAGTCAGGGATAATTTTGGAATAAATCCTTATTTCTTTCTCTTGAAAAAAAAAAAAAAAAACAAAAACAAACTTTAAAAAGAGAGATAGATTTTTGTTTTGGTCAAATTAAAAAATGAAGGAGATGTACTTATTCACAGTGTAAATTCTCTGAGAAGCACAGAGTTCTAATTGTTGGAGTGGAAAAATCAACTATTTAAAAAATGTAAAAACCCACTTTTTATTTCAGGTTTGAAACATAGTGGTTCTTCGAGCCAGGACACACAAAATTTAGCTTTACCTTCTAGGGTTTGGCATCTCATGTATCCTGGCAATTAGTTTGGCCTCTACAGAAAATTCTGGGCCTGAGCTTGATTAAGAGAACATTTATGAATAACATCCTCAGAAAAATTAAGGCTATGGCCAGGACCAGGCCACAGTGGCAGTGAAGTAGATATGCTCTATGGCTAAGCTGTTCCATAAAACAGAAGAACCAGGCAGCTCATAACTCTTTACATCGATAGCAGTCATCACTCTTTTTTAACAACTTGCTAAGCCCAGTTGGAAATTCCTGAAATTTTCATTTCACTTCTTTCTAAGTACATTTGCCAATTTCAGTGGAAAACACCAGACACGGTGGTATATTTTTGAATATGATGTTATTGACATGATGGATGAATCATGGTTTTACACAGGGAGAGAAAGACCAATCTATTAATTCTCCTAAAAAGACTTTGTAAATTAAAAAGGCTTTTACCCATATAGGGCCAGATCCTGCAGCCCTTACCCCAACTGATATGACTGAGAAGAAAAGAAGACTAGCAGTCTTACAATTATTTGGATTCTTTCAAAATTTGATAACTGTTTACTGCAAATGTTTTTTCAGTTACCAGTGCTCTTTTTAATCCCTCATTAGTCTGGCTACTGAGCTAGTTCCTTTGACAGCAAGCAGATTGAACTGACCCTGTACCGTAAGAAGTTGGCTTTTTGGATGAAAAGTCTCCAGAGTTCCCAGGGGCCATCCCCTGCACTCTGCACCAGTCCTCAAATCAGCGTTGACTGTACAGAGCATTGTAAGGGTGCTGAAGCCCACCAAATCCACACACTTAGAAAGCCTGTCACCTTAAATCAGGGGCACTGGCAAATACCTTCTAAAGGCTGTAGCAAGGTTGCTATTTCCAACCATTAGTTTCTTCCTCCCATTGGACAGACCTTTGCTGCATCACAGGTGAGGCAATACTTCTCAGGCACTATTGAATAATTAACTTTGATGACTGTTCTCGTGCTGTGTCCTTTACAGCTAGTCCTTCTACACTCTGGTCAGAGGTGTTCTGGTAGAAGGCTGATCTTGAGAGTGCTCTCTTGGCAACATAAAATCCACCTAGAAAGAAATGATGGTTGTACAAAAAATACCACAGCCTCTTCCACCAGGAGATGAGCTATATTGTAATATTTATTGCAAAAGCAACACTACATATTAAAGGTGTGGTTCCTATGATTCAACTTTTAAGTTTTTAAGTTAGGAATCTTTTCTAGAGTAGTTGTCTACAATCTTTCTACGCTCATTGAAGAGAAATGGTCACTCTAAAGAGTATTCTTAGAACACGTCTGGGATGAGAGTGCTTTGGGATGTACATGTCTGTTTGTTGACGAAAATGTATTGTTTTCAACCAGGCACCTTGCTTTCCAAACCTGATGAAAAGAATCCCACTGTTACTATGAAAGGTGGAACGCAGTCAGAAGCATCAGAAACTATTCCTATAACAAACTGCATGGACTAGGATTTAAACAGGTAGGGGTTTTTCATCTGTTGTTCCAGTATCCCACAAAAAGGGTGGTATTTCAGTATGGTGTTAAACAGGAGGTGAGGATCCTCTACAATCTAACATGTAGAAGGTTCATTTTCATAGCCAAAGGGTATAAAATATCTCAGAGCCATTTGTGAGGTTTTACAAACTCCCCTGTACCTGAACCTTGTCTGCCAGAACTGCCTTCCTTCTTCAGGCACTCCCCTGTAGACTTCGAAGGATGGTTCTCATGGTACTGGGGTCAAGTCCCTAGTTACTTCTCTTACTGTCCTGCAAGCACTTGCAAGAACAGTGAGTGGTTAGGTTGCTCCAAGGGGCACACATCTCTGTACTTGTTGACAAGGAAAACTTTCTACAAGCAGATGGACTTCCTAGCTTTCCAGTAAGCACTTATGAGATGTGGCTCTGTCCCGATCTCTTGACTCTCTAACTCCCTAGTGGCCACCAAAGGAAATCAAGTGTGAAGATTTTTCTGTGCCAGATGGAAGAGTTGGCAAAGCTAGGGCAGGCAGTATGGGTGGAGTGTGTCAGAAATAAGGGACATTTTCAAACTGTCTAGCAGACAGACTTTGTAAGGGGTCCTATCCACAGCTCATTACTAGACTACCCAATAGCATTTCAAGGGTAATAACCCAACCCTTGTATACCGCAAAAGTGGTTAGGCAGAATCTCAGAGAAGGATCATTCCTGAGTGTCATGAAGTCATAATGTATGTCAAGGGGAAAAATGAGTAAGTCTTGCTGCAAATCTTTCATTGTATACAATGGGGTAACAAAACCCCTTCCCACACTGTGTCATGGCTCTGAGCATCACACTAGGGATGTTGCAAACACAAAGAAAATGGTTCAAACGGGAAAACCATGTCTCTATGGCTGAAACTGACACTTTTTCACTCTCATCTGCTAATAAATTTTGTCTCTCACCTAATTCATTATATTGCTAGCTGTGAAGACATGTGCTAGGAGAAAACTGTTCTAGGCAGTGTAGTTAAAGGCACGCCATTCTCTTCAGAAGGCACATATTCTGCATAGTCCATTAAGTCAGCCTGCAAATCATCTGGTTTCATTATTTTCTCCTTCCTGTTTATAAGAATTTTGTGCAAGTGTTTTAACAAATATTCACAATTATTTTTTTCTACTTGAGATTTTCTAATGAAGTGAATATTGTTCTAATTATATAGCACTTCTGGTAATTATTCTTGTAATCTCTTTCCTTTTATAACCCCAGATTCTAAGACCAGAGCTACCCACACTGGTATGACTTGCAATATTCCATACCAAACAATGGGAACTATGCCTTCAGGTCTTGAGTTTAAAATCTGAATTCATTTTTCAAATAGGCTTGGGGCATTTACATGCCTGACAATAAAAATGAGTGTAAATTATATGACAGTTTTCTGTGCAGCTTGCAAAAATCATACTGCATTTATATACATACGTATGTGTACACATGCTTAATTTAGGAGAGAGTTCTTTTCTTATAAAGAACTTTTAGATTATTCAGAGAAGAGGTTTGAGATCAAAAATATTAGGTATGTCAGTTGTTGCTACCTATATAAACTAAGGATTGCTTGAGTACAACTCTGGTATTATAAAGGAAGTGGAAAATTTGGTCTCCTTGCCGTTAAGGCCAGTCACTGAAGTTGTTTCACTCACAACATGTGTTTACCAAAATTTCTTTCCAGCAAGTGCTGATTATGACTCTTCATCAAAATATAGGTTGCTGATAAACTGAGCATTCAAACACAATAAAAATATGTTAAAAAAAAAAAAAAAAGAGGTAGAATTGCCTGGAATTTACCAGGTTGTAAAGGATATTGTTAATGTTAATTTTGTTTTATAATTTTGAAAAAGTTTTAATTGAAATCTGTTTTAAATTTTAAATATCAAGAGTTTTTAATAGAAAGTGGTTTAAGTAGTACAACATTCTCTTCAAGAGAGTGTACTGTGACAAATAATTATCTCCCTTACTTTTTTGATGTAATCCTTGATGGATGGGGAGGGCTTCACTCTCTGAAGAGGGCAGTGCAATGTTGGACCTTCACAGTAGTTCCTCTTTTAGAGGAATTATGCAAGAATGCATCCAGCATCATCTGGTTTTGGTTTTGGTTTGCGGTCAAGGGTTTTTTGCATATAGCTATATTAATGAATACATATTTAATTTTCTTCATCCAAAAAATAGCTTAAAAATTTAATTAGGAAGGCTTGAATAGAAAAAGCTGTGATGTTGAACCCCAAGCATAGTAGTAAAAGAATTTTTGGGAACTAACTCTTTTTCAGCCAAGCTTAGGATTTAGGAGTCTGGCTAAAGACTATTAACTTTTGGTATCAACAACAGTGACATGGCATCTATCAACACATTAGTTCATTCATTGCTTGCAAACTGGTCCCTAACCTTGTTTGTGATTTGAAGGTTAAGAATAATTATTAAACACTACTGTTACCAAAACTCTATTTTGAAATGAAGGCAGATTAATAAACCATGACTCACTGTTATCTAAACTTTGAGAGCAATGTATAGAATAAAATGTATTCAGTTAAGATGACATCTTCAAAGTGAGATTTGTCACTTGTTTGCTTGGAGGAAAAGTTGGTTCCATAAAAATGCTATTTTTGTGGGACTGTACAGGTTTAATTTGCCCTTCCTGGAATAAACACATACAAATACTCAATAAGTCAGATCCAGTCCATCTTAGGCTGTTGCTGATAGTAAACATAACACTTTTTTTGTCTATGCTTTCTTCTCTGAGAGGTATGTACTCAGGCAATCTGGTCTGGTGGAAGATGTCCATCCCCACACCAGGGGGTTGGACTAGATAATCTTTGAATGTCCCTTCCAACCCAAACCATTCTATGCCTACCTGGACACAACTTTTGATACGTCATCTTGAGTTACATCTTAGCACGGCTGCAATAATACATACAAAACTCATCCAGATGGCTAAAATGCTCTAGTATTAACAATCCAGTTCCCCTCATTACTATGTTCACAATAAACTCTTCTTGAGGCTATGCCTGTGAGAGACAGCTGGGCCTCATCCCAGGTTCTGAAGGATGGTACCAGTTGTGCCAGTTTCAGGCAAATATGGGGATGGCTGGGCCAGGTGGTTGCTATTTTCAAGAACTTGAATGTCCCACCTATGTCAAGCCTGGGTGAGAAAGAGGGATGGGAAGCTACTATATGCAAATGTTTTAATTTCCATGGAACTTTAAATGACAGAACTGCAGAATAAGAAAAAAAGAATTTTCTTGACCCTTTTTTTAGTGGCTTGGCACTAGATTTTTTTGCCTTGTGTCCCTTTCTGTGAGTGAACAGTTCTGGAGACTTCCTTCTCTGGCTACAGTTTTGACTACAGGAAAAGTATCCTTTCACATTCTACTCCAGGGATACGTGTCTACTTCAGAAAGCAAAAAGAACCAAAATTGGTCTGAAAAACTGGAAATTTAAGTGGAAGTTTGACTCAAGAATTTGGACAAAGTATGCTGGAAAACTGTTGGAATAGTTTCTCTTTCAGAGGTTGGCTCTCATGGCATCTTAGTTGTGAACACAGACTGATTAGATGTTTCTGCTTATGATTTGTGATTTTGACTGTTCCATTTGTGCATTGCATTCCAGAATTGTTCAAACTGGAAAGGAATCAGGGGGTCACCTCTTCTGACCTTCTGCTCAAAGCAAAATCAACACTGAATTCAGGTAAGCCTGCTTAAGACTTTGTCCAGTTGGATCTTGAAAATCTCCAAGGACAGATATTCCACAACATCTCTGGGCAGCTGTTCCAGTGATTAGTTGTTCTTACCGTGATTTTTTTTCCCTTATACACAACTTAACCCTCAGGTGTTTCAGTTTATGATCATCTTCCTAAAGTCTTCGCTCCATTTTCTGAATAACTTCCTTGTAGATATGGGAAGCTATTACGTCTCCCCTCCTCTCACCAAGCCGTCTCTTCTCTGGGCTAAATAAGCCATACTCAGCCTCTGCTCGTAGTTAATGGGCATCAACTCCATTTCTATCTTGGTGGCATTCAACTGGACCTGCTCAAGTTCATAACTATCCATCTGGTTTGAGGAGGTATGGAGATATGGGGATAAATCTGGATGGTGTATTTAGGATGTGGCCAAACAGGTGCTGAGTACAGGCAAATAATCACTTCCCTCAATCAACTGACTACATTTCTGCTGCTTTCAGTCAGGACACTGTTAGCCTTCATTGCCATCAGAATGTAATGCTGACTCCTGTCCAGCCTTCTGTCCACCAGGACCCTAGGACTTCTGGGTTCTTTTCAGCAGAACCCACCCAATCAGTCCCCTGGCTGTACAATTATGTGGGGTTTGTCCATCCCATGTGCAGAACTTAGCAATTGTCCCTCTTGAATTCATAAGGTTCCTGTCAGCCCATTTCTTCAGCTTCTTCATCCAGCTGAATGACAGCTCTGCATGAGGAGTTTATTGACTGTCCTCAACTAGCTTGACAAGGCTGCATTCCTTCTTCTCCCCTAGGACATTGATAAATGGTGAAGGGATAAATGAGAATTTACACACTGTACTGGACTTTTAAGGGAACTAGAGACCTTTACATGTGCATGTAGTTTTAAGGCCCTTACAGAGAACAAATTAAAGTAGATGTATAGACATTCCCTTTATGAAACTAGAGGGCCGGAGTCCTTTATATACAATTATTCTCCCTGCAGGGATTCTTGTTAGGAATCTCGAGAGACTGACTGGGATTTGAAGAGTTATGTGTAATGAGGTCTTGGTATTGCTATCCCTAGATGTTTCCATACAGTAAGTCAAGTCTCCTTAAAGTATTGAGGTTTTCTTCAAATCAAGTTTTCTTATGTGGTAGAGGCTGCATCCTTTTTTATGCCTTTCAAATTTTGAACCATATCAAAGTTTCTCTACAGAAAAAAAAAAAGACAGAAAATGGCAAGTGTCCCCAAGACTATGAGCGAGAGAAATATTTTATCATGAAATTCTGTATAAAAGTGTGAAGGCTGAGAACTCTCAAGTTCTCTAGAAAAAGCAGTTCTTCCTGAGTGAATTTAACCATGTTAATGTCATCCTAAATATTTTCAAACCATGTGCCATGAAGATGTAGAAAGAAAAAAAAAAAAGTTCTTTGCACTCATCAGTTGGTGGCAAAGGGGAAGAATAGCTTCAAAGAGCACTTCATTTGGATAAGGTTTCTGCGTGGAATTCCTCTGGTGACAGATGCTGAGGCACTGCAACTTGGCCAAAGCTTGGAATTGCTTGGGTAGTAAAACTATGGAAAGTGTCTTTGATCTTGTCAAAATTTCTTTGATCTCATCAAAATTTCTTTGATCTCTCTCTTTCCTTTATTGCTTTAACTAAAATTTGTGGATTTTTTTTGTTTGTATTTATCTTTTTTTTAAAATAAAGAATAGACAAGCATCTTGCAGAACCTGAGATATTTCTCAAGGTGAGGACTTTAACTGTAGGCTGCAGTGTCACACATCTAAATTCTGGTAAGAGATAAATTTCAATACACAACTCATACTCAGCGTTTCTTGTCTAGACTCTCTAGGTAGCAGCCACCAGCATGCAATCTTCCTTTCTTATGTAGAGGTGCCTAATTCTCTTCATTGTGGAGTCCTTGGTGGCAAAGAGAAGCACCCATGTTTCCCTTTAAGAGTCAAGATGCCATAACTTAGACACTTTGTTCTTTATTGGATCTACATCTTGCATACTTGATTGTAAGGACAACCCTGATTAAGTTGAGATAAAAGTTTTACAGGTGCGATAGCTGAACTGGCCTAAATCAATGCATGGAGTTACATCACTTCTTCCATGGCTCTTAGGCAGAAATTTGTCCTAGTACAGTAAATTAACAAAGGCATGCAAGTCAATCTTTGCACTGACATGCTGTAAGGTAGTGGTAAAGGCATCCAGCATGAGTAGAGCTCAGTTTTGAGTCCGCTTTTGCACTAGTACAGAAGAAGAAGAGGCAATGAAGATTGACTTAAAGAGAGTGCCCAAATTTCTCTCTTTTTGGTAGGAAATTCTTCCGTAGCCAAGAGTTGTCATTGTAGACTTGTGCTATCCACTGATACATAGCAAGCATGCTTGGGTCCTTCCTCTGTAAGTAAGTGTGCTGGATTAAAAGTGGTATTCTGCTGCCGCCTTCCTTCCCAGTTCACCTATAAGGGTTGTTAAAGAGCGTAGCTCTTAATGGCAGAGTTAAAAATAGCAGCTGAGGCTACAGGGGAACATACTCAAAGAGCAGGGCAGGGTGGGGGTTAGAAGCAGGATCTTAAGCAAGTTTCACATAAAGTCTTGTTTCTCGTCTTCCAGAAGCTATGGGTACAGTACACAAAAAATAGTTGGCATCAAATCCCTGCAGAATGTGTTTATCTTGAGAACTGTCCTAAGATCCTGATCAACACCGAGTTTTTAGTAAAGAACATATTTCTGACATGTATCTTTCCCCAGACCACTTCAACATTTTTGAAGGGCAAGCACGCAAAGAGAAGGTACCCACTGACTCGCTTCAGTCTTGTGGTTTGGAGTTTCAGCCACACCTTTATACATTTTCACTCCTCAGTTCCTTGTCATTGCAAGGGCCTCAGGCACTGGTGACAATTCAGTCTCTCCTGGTCTCCGCTCACAGTATTCAGACTGACCTCTTGGGAACAGAAACTATTCAGCTCAAGTTTAGTATGAGGGGATTTGGGTGACCCTTAATAGGCAACATTATACAGGGGATGATTCAGTGGTCTCTTGTGACTTTTGGATTTTCTAAATGTGTGGAAATCTAATCAGGTTTATGCAGCTCTCCAACGCCAAAATGATATAATTAACCCTTGTATCAATAAATAATAGTGACAGGGTCATCATTTCTCACACATATATATATATATATACCTTGCTTACATCTTGCTAAATTGTTTGTTTCAAGCATATCCTGTAGCAATGATCAATCATTTGTTCTGCTAAAAGGTGTTTACTTTCACCATATTTAAGTGACTTACCTTTTAACTTCCCAGAATGTGACTATTCTCCCTTTTCAGAGCATCTGTGGTATTGGATACACTCCTCCTGTCCCTTATTATTTACTATTTCTCTAAAGTGAAGAAATCCTTTCTTTTTCACTAATTTACCAAACCTGGAAACTATCTGATATCTTTGCTGAGGCAGAACTGTTTACAGATAAGACCACATGAAATATAGGTGGCTTTATACCAATTTCTGCATTATTTATTCCATGTGTCCTCAGGTTGCCCAGCTCTGTTGTCTAACAGCTAAACAATACCCTCTCTTGCTTTGAGGGAAAAAAACCAAAAACCCCCAAGTATTTCACATGTACTTGTTTAAAAACAGAGCAAAGCAGATGGAATATTTGAATAGCCGTAACCATTATGCTTCAGAGTCAGAACTTTTGGTTTGTCTTTCATGGGGTGCACCCAGGGCTTTAGTATCCCAAACCGTCAGCCTGCAGGCTCATGCCAACCCATAAAGAATGTGAAACACTGCTTTTTAAATTTAATTTATGTTTCTTTGTTTGCAGAGAAACTTTTGTTTCCCAGCTTCAAGCAGAGTTTGAAGCTGCTTCCATCCTTACGGCATGCTGCTTCCCCTCCATAAGATAGCATTAGAAGAAAAAATATTGTAATAGTGTTAATCTGGGTTTTTTTGAGACTTGGAAGCTGATTCTCATTAGAGCAAAGTATCTTTCAAATAGTGGTAGTTAGGGAGGTGTTGGGGAGGCAAAAAGAAATTTTGCTTTCTTCAAGACCTTTCTATTTACTAGGGAGATTTAAAGTGTCCTCAGCATACAGCTGAGTCTAGACTATATGCAACACAGGACTGGAAAATTGTACAAGTAAAATTGAAATACTTCTTTATTTTATCTCTTCCCTATGTATTTGGGTTTGGTTTTTTTTTCACCCATCAGCTAATTACATTATAGGCCATTAAGGGACAGATGGAAGAGGACGGAATGAGCGCATTAATCTGGGATTTGGAACTACATTCAACTCCTTTCTTTTCCATGAGCTTCTGGTAAGTCTTTGGTTGAGTTCTGTGTTCCCAATTTCTTAGATGTACCTAAGTAGTTAAATACTCCTGAAAACCACAGAAACTAGATACTTTACTAGGATCCTGATCTTCAAGAGTCTCCAGCTCTTCACCTGAAAAACAGAAATAAAGTTACTTTCCTACAGTCACTAAGTAAGTTCCCAATTAGACAGTAGAAAATATGGTTTGTAGAAAACACATGAAAGATGGTGAAGAGCTTGGAACCTGCAATTATGCAGAAATAGGGATGGAGGGTCCTACATATGCGCCTACATGAGGTGTATGTGCATACACATTAATGTATTTTTAGATGAGAAACCCAGAGAAATCTAAAATCTTCTTCACTGATCATCCTGACAGCCACCTCAGAAGACTCAGTGTAACTTAGATGAGCCTTACACAGGCAAGTGACTTTAGTTACATGAATCTTAGGTGAAAACGAAGCCCACTGTGTCTGCAGAGTTGACGACTCAGTGCATCTATGGACAACTCTCTAGTTTTGATTTATTTACTATTGGTCTGAAAGGCTTCTGTGATTGGATTACTGTTAGGCTGATTTTCTAAAGGAATAATGTTTCTGTGAATATACAATAAGTCCATCCGAATTGGTCTTTCCAATAACTTTTGAAGTCACTAGTCCATTTCTAGTCAGTCCAGTTTTTCGTGTCCAGTTTTGGGCCCCTCACCACAAGAAAGACATTGAGGTGCTGGAGTGAGTCCAGAGAAGGGCAATGAAGCTGGTGAGGGGTCTGGAGAATAAGTCTTATGAGGAGAGGCTGAGGGAGTTGGGGTTGTTCAGTGTAGAGAAGAGGAGGCTGAGGGGAGGCCTTATCACTCTTTACAGCTACCTGAAAGGAGGTTGTAGAGAGGCGGGGGTAGGTCTCTTGTCCCAGGTTACAGGCGATAGGACAAGAGGAAACGGCCTCAAGTTGCGCCAGGGGAGGTTCAGGTTGGATGTCAAGAAAAATTTCTTCATGGAAAGGGTTATGAAGCATTGGAATGGGCTGCCCAGGGAAGTGCTTGAGGCACCATCCCTGGAGATATTCAAAAGACGAATTGACACGGTGCTCGGGGATATGGTTTAGTGTTGGTTGGTGGTGTGTGGGTGTGGTGGTGTGGGGTTCTTTTTGGTTTTGGTTTTGGTTTGTTGTTTTTTTTTTGTGGTTGGACTAGATGATCTTAAAGGTCCCTTCCAACCTAGGCGATTCTGTGATTTCACCCCAATTTGGCAGCAGCGTAGAAGTGAAGACAGCCGCTGTGAGTTTTCACAAAAAGGGGTGTATGGGTAGAGGAAGAAGATTCAGATATGTGCATTCATTGAGGAAAACACAAACAAAACTTAATTCCTTATCCACTTGAAAAAGTAGCAACCAGCTGAACAGACAGCACATGCATTGCCCTAAAACAGCTAGGACCACTGCCCCAGCTGACTGCTAAGGCATATGGCATGCCACCATGGAGAGGAGAAGGAGGGGAGATGCTGTGGATGCGGTAAAGATGATGGGAATGCGGAATGTGAGAACAGGGGACAGGGCATGAATCCATAGGAAACCACGCACCCAGAGCTGTTATGCTCACTCTTTTTTTTTTTTCATTGTTTTTTTCTTGCGTTGGTGTTATCAAAACCTCTTTCTGTGAAAGCAAAGGCAAGGAGAGAGAAAAACATGGCAGGTGCTAACTTAAAACTTATAAAACAGGGAAGCAGAGCCAAGACTAGTGCCTGTGGCAATGAAGGTCCGTGACAGAAAGAAAGCAGCTGCCCTGCAAGCACATGAGTTAGAGGTCTGGTTGTGTGGGAATGGGAGAAAGAATATGATTGCAAGCCCCCTATTTAGTTTGTGGGACTTAATAGCTCTGGTGTGTATTTGGGACCCACTGAAAAGCAGCCAATATTATCTATATGCTCTACTTCTTTCCTCAGGGTTGAAGTAAGGACAAGCTTTCAGTCAGATCTTACCGTGTTTCCCAGCTTTTGTGGGTTTCAGTCAGCCCCTTGTAGTTTAGTGGAGGGGATTTTTTTTTCGCTGTGGTTTGGATACTTAAGGAATATACACTAACGTACCATTGTAATTTCAATTGCTTTGCATGTTAGCCTGATTATATAAACCCCTTGTTTTTGCCTTCCAAATCCAAGGAAGCCTGTTAGACAGCATGTAAGATTCACCCCCTCGGTCTCATTTGTAGCCGTAGGGAGGGTGGGGAAAAAAAAAAAAAGCACTATTGTTTGAAGAAATAAGACATTCTCAGTAAAATTTTGTGATGCATGTCATATTGTTGGAGGGAAGCAATGGGAGCCCTGGTCTGTAGCACATGAAAGTCTTTGGATCCACTCACAAGCACTTTCTGCACCCTTTGTTCAAGCAGGGGCCTGCAGTGGCAGCCTCTGCACTGGAGGTTCCCAGCTTCCCAGGGCAGTTCAGCCAGGATATTTTTGAATACCCAGCTCTTCGTGCCAGCTGTTTATCTAACTCTGTGACCAGCATCAGTCAGCTCCTCAACTGGAGCTCGCTCCTCTCTGGTGTTAGCACGCTGCTGCAGCTTGACAATGCAATTGTGCCTGTGCTTGCATTCGGCACGAGGGGGGCCGTTGCAGTGTAGATTGCTCACTGGTCTGAGGGTGCAAAAATCCTTGGAGGCAAGAACAGCAGCAGTGGGAGCTTTGCAGCATCAGGACTCCCACATAAGCGTGTGTACCTTTAGATGCTTTCATGGCTTTGTGCAGATATACATGAGTTGAGGATCTAACCCAGAAATACCACCTTTCGTACTCCTTTGCCTCCCCATGGTGACAGACAAAATACCATTTTTTATGAATTTTAGGAAGAAACACTTCTCAGGATCCCCTTTCTATACAAAATTAAACAATCATTTTTCCATTATACTGACATATTTCTCTGTGGGAACTGCAAGGGAAAGACCTCTGCCAAATATATTCTGCTTTTTCTTCTTTTTTTTTAACATATGTTGTCTTGAATCAGTGAGAGGTCTCCTATGCCCAAACATGATTAAAAACCATATAAGTTAATTCTTTCTGAGCTGAGTGTATGCTGTAAAAGCTGCTGTGAGTCAACGGCAATTTTATAGACTTGGTTTTGTGTGGTCCTTGTTTGGAGAGTATTAGGCATAAAGTTGTCATACTGGAGCTCTAATGGGTGCACTCAGTAGGTGTGATTTATGGGACTTGTTGCCTTGTGAGAATGAAGTCATGTGGTGTATCAGGGTTGTCCTGCAAACGAAGCAATTAAATTTTGTCGTCTTTCTTCCAAAGGTGTCCTGAGCAGGGGTAAGATCAAGCATGGGGGTATGTAAAATGGGAGGTGGGAGAGAGAGGTGATTAGATTCCATCTGTTGATGAACACTTACGACACTTTTTCTAAAGTCATTAATTGAATTTCGTTTGCTGAAGCTTAGTGCCACGTCTGGAGGCAAACAGCACATCTTTTACTTGCCAGTTCTATTTATATGCCTGTGAAATAGATCATTGTAATGAATACAGATGGGCAATAACTACAAAGTTATTGCATAATTTTTCAAAATTTTATGATTGCCTTTCCTACTTCCTCTTAGAATAATGGCTCCACTGTACAGCCTGCAGACCATTCACTATATCTTTCGTACATTTTACCACTTCAGCAGATTTTAATTTATTGGAGACACACTAGAAGTGGTAGGTAAACAATCTACAGAAAGAATCCGATTTATAAGACAAGGAAGACTTGAACCAATATTAAGTTTCTTCGGAGATCACTTGGTGAATGCAAGTATATATGATTTTTCATCTTTCTGACTTGGCAGCAAAGGGCAGTGAGTGTGTGTGTGGGGAGGAAGTCAACTGAAAGCCACCCACCGTCAGCTTCACAGAATATAGAACAGGTTTGTAATAGGATGTCTAGCCGGATGGAAAGTGTTTTTGTACAATTTGCAGGTTTAAACCTGCCCCAGAAAAAGTTGCAGACCTGCTTGGAGAAATCCAATTCTCTTTCACAGGGATGAAGCAGGCTTCTTTTTCCCACCCTGGTGCTAGCTGGAGTAGTCTTGATCCGTGACTTATATTCTGTTTTCTCCCCACTCCAGTCCAATTCATTCTATTTCCACTTCTGAAATAATGAAGTGGAGGACATCTTCCTCAGCTTTGATTATGAGTAAACTGACTTCTGAGAGTACGATCCATCTCCCATTTAAGTCAATGGGAGTCTTTGAGTTGATAAAATGAGTACTGGATGTGTCCCTAAAACAACTGAATTTAAATCCTGGCCGCAGTGAAGCTGATGGCAAAGAGAAATTGGAATTTCACCCTGATGTCTGTGCATTATCTGGTGAATTGGCAAAGATTATCACAAATTCTGCTTACCCTTGAAGGCAGAGCTAAGTGCTTTTGAACCACATGCAGCTTTTCTCAGCCTCACTTCTGAAACCAGTCCCAACTCAAGTCTGCAACCCTCAGGACCACCAATAATGAACTGTATGAATGCCAGCTAAGCTGGTCTTGGAGCCCTATTTTGGGATTGGTTTAGGATTACATAATTGACTCTCAAAACCAAAGACCTTTGACCTAAATATTCAGAAGTTCATTGCATTTTGGATGTCCAGCTGAAATCTGTTAGACACATTTGATTTTCAGAGAGGTCCCTGCATCTGAAAATCTTGACTTCTCAAATTGCTTCATGTTGTATAATAAAAAAATTTGGATACCTCAGTCACTTTTGGTAACTGAAACTTCCTTTTGTTTACCAAATTTTTACAGCGCACACAACACCAATGAATGCTTACACCACAGAAGTATGCTTTGGGGCTGAATACCCATTCATCTTTCTTTGGTTGTTCTTTCTAAATAAAACTAACAGGACTGATAACTGATTGCAGTGGGAAAAGTGTTTCTGTAAGCCGGTTTTGCCAGCGCAGAGAAACACTATATCCCCACCCAGCGTAACGGATGTGTGTCATTGTCTGCTTTTTATTCAAACCTGGGATACAAAGGACCATTTCTCATTGGGGTTTTTTTTCATAATTTTGTGGTATTTCATTTATTATCTAGTATTATAATAAATTTGACCCTTGCTATCCACTCTGAATAAAGGGCATCTGCTGTGTTTTGTTCGCCTTTCCCTGAAGCATAAGGACTCCAACTTTGCTAGATGAATTGTCTCAAGAAACCACAAGCACATACCTAGTACTGCGCCAGCAACTTCATAATACATTGTGAACAGAGCTAAAATGTTTTTTGATGGTTTTTTTTTTTTCATTCTGATCAACAGTTTAAAATTGGAAGAAATGAAGGCGGCAGCGATTCCATGGTCTCTCAGTGGCCTCCCATCTTCCAACTGGAATTTTTCAGCTTCCAGCCTGAATCATGTATAGAGCAGAGGAAGGTAAATCTGTCTAACCTTCACCACTGCTCCAAACATTGAAACCTGTATTATCAACATTTCAAAGCATAAGTTTCCCTTTACATGCAGACAACTGTTTCCTTCATATAAAGTCACAAGCATTTCAGATTCCCCATCTCCTCCAAAGATTTTACTCTTGCTTTTCCCTCTTCCTATATTTTTTTAATACTTTGGCATAGTCGATTCTTTCACCATATGGAACCACTTCAACCTCCTTATCCCCTGTACACACTTTCCCACTCAACATGATGACATGTGACCACTCAACTCATAAACAGGAGTTAGGGAAACAGAGGTTAAACCACGGGCACCAAAAGTGGTTTTGAGAATGCAAATGTGGAAAAAGTGGGATAATCCACAAGCATGTGGTTTGTTACCATCTGCCTCATGTTCTGAATGTATAAGCACATTCACCCAGAGTTTACAATTGAGGGGATACCATGTTTTTTTTTCCTGGTAAAATACTGTGCATTTTGGCTGGAAAAGCATGCTTGCTTCCCTTCCCGTGGCGAGATTACAGGTGCTGCACGCTGCTATTATGGTTGATCTTTTTCAATAAAGATCCCACACAGGCCAGGATACTAAACATGCGGCTCGGCTTGATCCTGATGGGTTGCCTATAATCCCACATCTATCTTCTTCCTCGGTTGGCCCCCTCTAGTGTCTCTCTACATCTGTACCTCTGCCGTACCGCTGATCGACTACGTATGTACGTGGATGAGAAATGTCTAAACAGAGGCACACATATGTGTCAAATTTCACATAAGCAAATGCATAACTTCACCTGCCTGCATACAGTATGGGGCAGATTTCAAAAATTGTTTAGCATCACTTCGGCATTTTTTAGGTGAGTGGCAGCTGCTGCGCACAGACAACAAACTTACCCTGCGGTGGTAGGGAGGGCTGTAGCCGAGGTAGCACAGTCTATAAGATACAAGGAAAATGCTATCCCCTGTGTGTACATACTGGGCACAGCTCCAGGCCGCTCGGGAAGTGCTGTCACCAGCTGGGGCTGCCTCAGAGCTGGTTGGTGAGGCTGGCAGCTCAGAGGCCATCTGCACCACTGCTGCATGGACTCACCTCAAAAAGTAGCTGACATTTCAGAAAAGCTCATGCTCAGTAGATCATGAGTAGCTCCAAGGTGCCACAGGGATTATGTATCTCTTAAAAGGAGTGAAAGTTAACATGTACCAAAAAGGTATACCGCATACGAGCAGGGGAAAAGAGGGACAGCTGGATATGGAAGTAGCCCCTCAGCTTTTGCACTTGACTTTTGTTTGCTGTAAACGTCCATCCCAAAGATGACCACTCAAAGCTGAATGCTTCTTTCTTAACTTTTCTTGTTCATTTATTCTTTCATTAATTTAGAGTTTCCATTGTGAATAGGCTTCAGGTGATTAAACAAAGGAAGATGATTGGCTAAGATGGCATGAAAATATAGGAACTGGTGGAACACCTGATGGGAGATGTGGTGTCTAAGGCAGGGCTTAAAAACGGATAATTGAACATAGGTCTTATGAGAAGCTGGTGAAAAACCCTGCAACCAAAGTCCTGCTTTTGTGAAATGATGTTTGGCACCTCTTTCCGAAGAGTTGGTCTTCAGCTTTGGGCTTCACCTCCTCCAGCTGCGACTTGCTGGCCAACGCAGGCAGTCCTGGAAGCATCTCTCAGTGCCAGCCCTCGATGCCTTGGCTTCTGGCACTCAGTGAGCATTTCAGCTGAGACACTTCACCACTGCCATTTATTCAGAAGGAGGAGTTAACTGGAAGCAGGAGGGGAAAGGCTGTGTGAGGCACTGGAAACAGGTAGAGCCTATTCAAAGAAACACTAGATCCAAAAATTTGTCACAAGCACAAAGCTGGCTTAAATGCCTGACTTGTTTGCAAAATCTGGCACCAGAGGTGTTAGCAACAGAGTATCTGGGCAAACCAGAATCAGAGCTGTAATTAACTTCAGAGGTGGCAATTAAGCAAGAGCTGCGCCAGGGTCTGGGGGACACACAACACAACGCCCTGTTAGCAGCACAGTCCAGGGATCGCTCCTCCTGCTGGCCACGCTTTTGTCATGTGGGTGACACGCTACATGATTTCTGGGTGTGCTGTTCAAATCTTTCACATGCCTCCATCCTGCTCTGCAAGGTAACCATGTCTTTTCATAATACAAAGGTCTAACGAAGCAAGGAGCTGGTGAGCTGAAATTTTTAGGATTGGGGCTCAGGTCTGCTGCTGACAGACTTCATCCAGGTCATTTCACCCTCTGTGTCACAGTCTCCCACCTGCAGAAAACAGTGCTAATATTTAACTGCCTCATGGTACTAAATTGCAGCTTAATTAATGGTTTTCAAAGCACTTTGAAATGCTCACTTGAAATAGGCAAAGGATAATTAACATCACTTATTTATTTAGTAAGTTTTCCTTGCCAGGCACAATCTTCCTAAAATTCCCCTTGCAATAACTGTTTGCACTGCTCTAGGAAAAACAAAGTGGTTCAGCCAGTATGTTTTCTGTGGGGAGACTTTTTGCTGCATGAATCAGATGGTTGAAACTTGAAGAGAGTGACTGCCAAGATGAGGGGCAGACACGTTCCTGAACGGGGGGAGGAGACGAACAGATGCACAAGTGTTTGCACTCCCTCAGAGGCATGTGCATTGTACCAGGAACCTTAATGGCACAACTACAAGGCTGTTGTTCACTTCTGAGGTTGGCCAAAACACGTCCTCATTCTTCTGTAGGACTGCTGCTCGTGTCTTTCTTCTGCAGGACTGTGGTTCGTGTCTCATGGGTGAATGCAGGCATCAGCTAGATAGCAAAGTCTTCAGAGCTGACCTTCAGAGCTCTATGAGAGCTTTATACCTGCCCTTCATCATGCTTTCCAAATTTTGCTAAATATGGAATGAGGGCTTCAAGACAAGGACAAGAAAAATCTTAGATCTGAAGCTCTCTTGGCATAATGAAGGTTGTACTTCTGGCCGGGAAACGTCACTGATTCAGATGGCTACCACACCAAGTTGCACTCTTTGTTTATGCAATGGATATGGCACAAGTGATGCAAAATGGGATGCAGTCCCCAACAGCAAGTGAAGCAGTCCCCAAGATAAACACAGGAGTCTTTGCAGGCTCCTGGTTTCTAGGCGTACCTGCAGTGTTGGAGAGAAGGCTAAGCGTTAAGTTTGGCTTGAATGATGAACAAATAATTTCCAGTAAGGAGCTCCTTATTCTTGGATAGGACTGTGCAAACGAAATTTTAGGTCTGAATTTTGAGTTGTCCGTGGAGAGGTCATCATCACTCACTCCAAAAAGGAATGACTGATGTTTTCATAATGCCCTGCAGATGCTCTGTCTTTTATCACTTCCTTGCCCCTGAGGTGAGACTGGGGGAAAACACTCTTTAACAGTTTCTACAGCCTTCCCCGGGTGTTATGAGTGAGAAATGGGAGGTTCAAAGCAAAAAGGGGAATTTGATGCCTAAACCAAGCAAGCTTTGCCTAGTTAGTCTGTACAATAATAAACACTGAAGATTGCTCTTGAGGCTTATTGTGAAATCCTGCCTCCTAATGCGGACAGAGGCTTAGGAAAAATTGTAACTTCATTTCACTGGTATTCTCAGTTCCGGAGCTTGGTTCCATAGATTAGGCCTTGAAAAACAGTAAATGGGAAAATAAACCCAACTGAGCACTCTGTGCATGTGCTGACAATTTTGTGTGACTCTTTCGAAGAGATGATGTTGTTGAAGAAAAGCACTTATTGGAAAGGCTGCTTTTGGATAAGCTAGAGGTATTTAATTACATTGATGATTTTTGTTTGCTTATGTCAGCATTGCTACCTGAAACTTTCATAAAATGTGAGTCAGCACCCTCAAAATAAGGGAACTAGTTTAAAAATCATGGCATTTCTAAAATAAATAAATAAATATAGCTTGAGTTTGTGCCTTCCCTCCCAATGACCTTCTGATTTTTAAGTTTTTAGGTCTCCTTTTCAAGGTTTCCTTTATAATCACACAGGTTGGAAAGGTTTTTTTGGTTGGCTTTTTTTTTTTTCAGTGAAAGCAGAGATTATAGTTTAATCATGTGCCTTTGTCAACTGAGGCTGTAGAAGCTCAATGTAGAAATGCTCACCAATGTAGGAAGGCTCAAAACAAAATAGGTGAAGCTGTCAAAACTGTAACACCTGCCTGTTGCACCCCACATTGCAGATCTCACACCTGCCTTGGATCCAGCACCCCCAGCCGTGGGCCCGAGCTCTGGTGGGCAGAGTCACTTTGGTGCAGGGACACGGGAATTTGGGGCAGGCCAGGAGCCCACGTCTCAGCCTCACCTCCCTGACCACTGACTTACCTATAAAGTACCAGGTCCCACCTTCCCTCACAGCGGGTCATGCCTTACTCCAGGATCAACTTTGATGAGATCAAAGAGGCTGCCTGCAGAATAAGTTATTAATCCGGGTAAGGAGGGAGCAGATCTCGGGTTGCCTCTGAATTCAAGCACAATTCAGCCAGTAAGGTCAGGCTTGTCCCTTTCTTTAACTTAAGCCTACCACAATTCAGAAGTGCCCTCTAATGTTGTTCATGAAATAGAAGGCCTGCATGCTCGAGCAAAGCTCCTGATAGCTGCAGGTGTATTTTTCTTGGGAAGCTAAATTGCTAGAGAAACAAAAGTTTTGGTTAGTTTAATTTGGCAAGACAAAAATGCCGTCCTAGGGGAAGACTTTATTTAGAAACTTTATTTTTCCCCTGTTAACTTAGATATTTTGTTGAAAAAAAAGTTTAAAGGTTCAAAAGTTCACAAGAGACTTACTTCTGTTGTATGAAAAATAAAAATAAAATTTTCCTAGTTGGGCAGGACACTCCATAGTTTATTTATTGTTACAGAACATATTGAACCCAAAAGTGACATTTCATTAGTTTTTGTGCAACAGTTTTAAATCTTTTTCTGTATAACTCATTTGCCTAATGTAAGAGAATATAGCCCCAGTGCAAAAGGAAAAGGGGATTGCTTCCTTGTAACAAAAAGCCTGGCTTTGCTAGCATGAGGTATGCAATGTGTAATTCTACCAGCCATTCTTTATTGGAATGAAGTCTAATGATTTTAATTGCTGACACTTCCTTACTACAATTAAGAAATACTCTTCACCATTGGAAGCCTGATCATGACATGACTGATTCTTCTCCAGACAAAGCCCAGAATGTTCAGCCAACCTCAAGGTCAGCTACTAGGTGGCAGCTGGCACTTAAAACCAGGAGACAAAAATAGTATACAGTCTTCATGGGTGCACAGCGGGCAATGAATCTGCAGGATGTTTTTGGTGGAGGACATGCAGGGGTCACCGTGGAGTGAAATACTAATCTGACTTTTTTCCAGACTACCTGAGTTCGCAGAAGCAAAACAATTGCTGCATGCAGCGCCTTTTCATATTATATTAAAAATAAGAATCCCTACCAAACACGGTCTATCTCATTCTCGGTACTTTGGCTTTAGGAATACTGCAACATAGGCTTTGATAATCAAGAAAAGGCCCAGAAAAGACAAAAATAAAGTTCACTACAGTCTTAGAAAAAGAAAGAAGCCATAGAGGAGCCATCATCAGCTGACTATGTGGGAGACAGCAAAAAAAAAAGAAGCAAGAGAGACTGGAAGAAAGACTCAAGAACATAACACAGAACAATTAACAAATAACACCAAACAAAACCCAGTAAATATTGCACTGTATGCTACATGTGCCTGCTCAGACGAGTGAAAATGCCTTATCTGATCTTGCTGCTTCTGGCCTCCAGATGGTCAGTTCTGGGGACAGGTTCGTGGCACAGAGAACGGCAAGAAGATTCATCAGAACACCAAAAAATACACTTTTGTATAAAAATGTAGTGAGTACTTTGAAGGGTGGCTACAGGGAGTGTGGAGTAAGACTTCTGGCTCATTGCATGAGTGGCAGGACATGTCTGTGCCTCCCTCTCTGATGGAACCAGGCAAATGCTAGCTGAAGGGGTGAGGGACATCAGGTGCACAGGAAGCTGCTTGCTTGTGACTTGGGAGAGCCTGGACCTCTCTCACAGACAGCCTTGACCTTCGGAGGGCAGCTGGGAGGTATTACTGTGGGTGGTTTCTTAGTTTATATTTCCTCAGAGGATCCTCAGACACTTCAAGCAGCTACAGCCAGATTAGATGACCGGTCAGCCTTTTCAATTCCCACTGTATAGCAGGTGAAACAATAAAAAAGTATTGAGTAAGGAACATTAATCTGTATTCAGAGTTTTTTAATAAATTATAAATAAATATATCTGCTTCACTCCTTTGAATTCTACCCGCTTGTATTTAGCTGTGTGTTTTTAGTGGCAACACAATCTCCGTGAGCTGTAGGCCCAACGAAATCACGAGCTATTTTTAAAAAAATAAAAATAATCTGAGCTGGGATTTAAAATAGGGTGTGGTGAAACGGCGAGGGTGAAAAGTTTGACAACGTATCAATAGGCGGTTGGGACCTCCTGGCAGTCCCTTCACTTCCTCTTCAATGAACACAAGATTTTTGCAGAGGTGCATTTTTGCTGCCACATTTTTGTAGCTTCCCATTTCAGCCCTAGTTTATGCGCTCTCCAGCAAGAAATCAAAAACTATCACATGCTACCTCTCATCCTCCAAACAACCTTCTTCTGTCAGACACTTTGGCTGAAGAAGACAGAATGCCACAGAACTGTAAATTTAAAATCAATGTGTTCCCTTTAACATTATGTTTAACTCCTTGTGGGAGAGTGGCTGGGAAGGTATTTCCAAAGTAGTTCCTGGCTTGCCTGAAGTACAAGCCAGAGGAGACATGTCCTCAGGAAGGCAGGAGGGGGAGAATGGTAGAGGAGATGTAAAAGGAAGTTGTTACAGAAGTTAAACAAAGTGAAAGCTTCAGGGAGGTAGATGGGATAGGGCAGGGAATAGAGGACAGAGGATCCAGGCAAGCTGACCCACTGAGGAGGAGGAGGGAACAAGAATCACAAACCAAAGCTTAAACAAAAAAGCAATCTGAAAGCATAGATGGTCACCTTCATTCCTTGTTTCCATTGAACCCATTCTGGATAAGGGGAAGAATGAATGCTGTAACCACTGCACAGGTCAAAAGGCATTTAGCAAACCAAAGTAGCCATTCACTGCTTTGCTTGTGGTGATTTACAAACAGGTTTCATGACCAACACTCCTGTCCCATCTCCTTGAATACTACGTTGGTGTGAAAAACTTTTTTGCAAATAAGTATGTTCAGCAAAAATGTAAATTTGATATTTTATTCCCTTGCAGTCTATCTTCCTTCTACTCTTCCTTACTCCTTTTTACTTCCATTTTTTTCTTGAGCCACATTTGTGAGGACATGACCTCATACCTGGACATGGCAAAGTACAAAACAGAGGCAGGTAGAGTGACCGATAGAAGGATGACATTTTATGAGTTTGAAGGGTAGAATTAAACGTTCATTTCCATGTCATTGTTGTTGTAGGGAAGTATCTTATTTTTATTTATGAAGCATTCCAAATAAGTTCAGTATTTCTGTGTTGGCTGGTGTGAAATCCAATGCTGTTGATTAAAACATTTTTGGTTATTTTTTGGTGAACTGGGCATCATTACATTTTTTTTCTGAAAAAAGCAATAGTGGTTCCAGGCAGCTATTTTTCCTGAATTCCCTGTAGCAGATTCTTTTTCTCTAAGCAGGAAACTCTAACAACTCTAGCTGAATGGGCCAAAGGAAAGCAGTGGTTTTGTACACTTCCCTAACATTCATGTGGCTTGGGCCGTTCCAGAGGCTTGGAAGTCTTGCTTGGGGACTCTGAAACTTGCATTTTCGGAGTACTCGACAGACATTTTGGATGGATGACAACCATCTCTTTTCCCTAAAGTCCTTCTTTCTAACTTTTCCATTAACATTTACTTTTTCCAGTCACCACATCTCACAAAAGGGTTGGGGATTTTCATTCAATGCTAAAGCTGTCAGTCAAAATTGCTGGTTTTCTTTTTTTTTTCCTTTGGATTGTCTCTGAAGTCTATCTTCCCATCTCCATACATAGAATTAAAGCTGGTGGCAAAGCTCCTGTCATTCAAACACTGTGTCTTTCTTCTGTGCAGTCTCTCTGACACTAACAGCTCCCCTCACAGTGATCAGATCTTTTTAATCACACCTTCAGCTTTCTTCATGGTTTCTTGCCTTCCACATCTAATTAGAATCATAGAATCATAGAATTGCCTAGGTTGAAAAGGACCTTTCAGATCACCTAGTCCAACCATCAACCTAACACTGACTAAACCTCCCCTGGCACAGCTTGAGGCCATTTCCTCTTGTCCCATCGCCTGTTACTTGTGAGAAGAGACTGAACCCCACTTGTCTACAACTCCTTTCAGGTAGCTGTAGAGAGCGATAAGGTCTCCCCTCAGCCTCCTGTTCTCTAGGCTAAATGATCCCAGTTCCCTCAGCCGCTCCTCATAAGGCTTGTTCTCCAGATTGTCCTCCAAATTAGAGATCATTGCCTTCTTTTTCATGCTCCTATGGCAGATAAGTGCTAACATACTTAAATCTGGGGTGAAGCAGCAAACACCAGCAGCCAGTTGCCACCTTGGAAAGGAAGGTCCTAGACTAGTAGGGCAGATCAAAATGAAGAGAAAGTCATGGATATTCTTATTTAATACATCTGAATGCTATTCATTCAGGAGAGGGAGAGCTATTCCAGCACTCCCTCTCTTGATGTAAGAAGTAATACACTTCTTCCCAGGTTCCAGCCTCATTCCCACTGCCCTGAAAGCAAAATTTCTTTCTTACGAAGCTGGTGTTTCAAAGAAAATATATTTTGAGAACTAATCTTCTAAGGATGTAAGGAAACTAAGGGTATCTCCAGGCTTTCTGTAGTTTTTCTTTATTAAGTGATGGCCTGAAGAGAACTGCTCTCAATTCCATTTAAGCTCATCATGAGAAAACAGACTGCTGAGGACTGGGCCTTTAAGTAAATCTTCTATGAATATGGAGTTTCAGGAGAGCTACAAGATTTGGCTTCAGCTATGATTTCTCCCTCCCTTTGATTAACCCATTTATTCACCGGGGCACTGCACTTCTTAGGTAACTATCTCCTCCACCATCTCTTTCAACCACATCCCCAGTGTGCATTCTTAAAAGGTGCTTTTGAAGTCAGAATCTTCATCTTTCTATAGCAAAAATAAGAACAATGTAGAAGTTTCGACACATGAAGGACTTCAAAAAACGTGACTAACACACCAGAATGCTTAATCTTAGTTCTGTCACATTGCTTCACTCAGCTGTACTTATGGAGTTTAGCTGTCACAGTGTAACCTGTCTGGATCATGATTAGCACTCATTTGGGCACAACAGTCAAGTCTGGCTAGTAGGTGACCCCACCTTTGTTGAATGGACTTATCCCTGAAAGGTGAGAGGACTGCGGAAAAAGTGTGGAAAATCCAGTATCATCTTAAAGCCAGCTCTCACAAAAGGTACATTTATATTGTCCAGAGAAGGACTTATCTTCTCTCTGAAAATTATTCTAATGCAGTTATGTGGGAATACTTAAGCCACATGTGGCATCTGGTGAAAATAAAGATTTATTTTGGCTGAACTGGCAGTATTAGCAGATAGAGATCCGGCTTTGAACTAGATCTTAGTTCATAGCCTGCTGCTGCCTTGGGATTAATTTCAGAATTTCTGTTTGTTTTGAATATGGAGAAATTACTTGCAGCTGATTTTTTGAGGTCTTTGTATTCTTCAAACAGGCAAGCTACCAAAAAGAGATGGGAAAGTCAGAAAAGACTGAAAATGACAGTGATTTTAGATGACTACATGTCAACTACAACTATATGATTTCAGTTTTAAAGAAGAGTTACCCTAATCTTTCAGGAATTAATAGCACCTTGAGAAGATCTAGAGTTTCGTGCATTTATCTTTGCCCTGCTCTGTCTTCACTGGAGAATGCTCTCTTGCTTTGTGGACATGTTTGGGCTTCACCATTGCTTTCTGCTCAGAAGCGTCACAGTGACAATGCACAGACACATTTTCAGTCTGTGTCCTGCTGTCTTTTGCTGTGACTCTCCTTTCCCAGGACATTCTTGTTGTTGGACCATCCTTTGCCTGGGTTTTTCCAGGAGGCAAAGTGAATGCTTGCAGAGGCAGATAGATAGGCAGCAAGATATCTAGTGTTACTGTTGATTCCTGCTGCTTTACTTTTTTTGAGTGCAACTTGCTGTCGTTCTTTGGGCTGGACTGGCCACTGAAAGGACCAACAGATGCTCTGCCCCACCTCTCCCTCTGGACAGGAGGAAGAGAGAGAAGGAGACCTATGAGTTTCAAAAAACCTCAACTACTTTTATGGCATATTAATAAACTAGCAAAAAAGAAAAATTGAAATATATACAATATATGCAAAACTGTATCAAGCTCCCAGGGTGATGATCGTGTCACTGGCAGTCACTGGGAAAGTCCTAGACTGGACTCAGTGATAGATGGGAACTGGATTCTGGAGCTGGATTCAAGAATGCATGAATAGGCGTCAAAGGTAGACGAATAGAGAGAGTCCTGCTTGCATGCTGGCCATTGAAGAAAGAGGGCTGACCCTTTGATCCCTCAGCTTTATACTGAACATGATGCAGATGGGATGGAATACGCCGTTGGTCAGTTTTGGATCACCTCTCCTGTCTGCTCCTCCCTGCAGGTGTGACTCCTCTGTGCTCTTCTGCTCCTGACCCTCCAATGCGGCATAGAACAAAGTTGGCTGACCTTGGTTGTTACAGCAATAAGCTGAAGCACGAGCCTCTCTACATACCATTCCTTGGCATAATTATAAACAATCAGGTCTCATCACTCTGGAGTCAGACAGTGTCTGAAAAACATGCTGTTGGTTTCAGAGAGTTCGGTTAGTTAGAAGAGGCATAACTGCAAAGTGAAATTACTGAACAGAAAATTGGTTCTGTTTTACCTCAAACCAGAACACTTGCTTCCCATGGTGAAATATAAACCATAGTGGGTGGCAATGGAGGTTAGCAGGGGGAGTTAGCATAGCAGAAGAGGGGAGCAGAGCAGAGCTCCTTTGTTGGCAGAATTTAGGCTGAATAAGTGTCAGTGATGGCAGTGAGACTCAAGATTTTAGACTCTCAGTCTCATGCAAGTAGGCCTGTAGGTGCCCAATGACCTTCTCACATTGTGATGTAGCTGGTTGCCTTATCTGTGAATTTCCTTCGTCTTGTGTCAAAAGTAGCAAAGCAAGAAAGGGGCCCCAAAGGCTGTTGCCAGTTGGGCATGCCTATGTTGAAAGTAGCATTACTAACGATCTCCACACGCAAGACAGCAGTGTTGCCTGTCCCTCCTTGAAGCCTTTCTGCTCCCCGCCTTTCACACCTCCAAATAACCGAATGCACACCACTGGATTAAAAGGAAACCCCAAGCTTTAAAGCTGTGAGAAAATCTTCGTATGTCGGGAACATACATTCTCATGGCCAGTCTGAGTTTCTGTCTCTCAAAGCTGCTGTCTTCCCAGCACATCTGCTGTCATGCAGCAAGACAAGATGAACTACTGGCACAGAAAATAAGAAACCTATTCGCTTCCCCCCCACTAGAAGAAGGGGATTGTGGATGGGCTGATGAGGTGGGCAATGAAAGATATTTCTATGTCTCAACTCCATATATAATACTCAAACAGAAGTAGTTTTTCTTCTGTGATTCAAATCAAAGATTTCAAAATAGTTTATTAGGCATCCCACTTCACAGTGGGATCTCTTCAGATCTGACAAACCAACCAAGCATATGTCATCATTTGGCCTTCTAGGCAAACCACAGCATACTCTAGAGATGATTTTGAGTGGGTGGTACTTACCACTAACATTAATGCCCAGGGATGTTATTAAGAGAATAAAGCTTCCTGGGCTTTCATTCTTTTGATTAAAATGTAATATCTCAAGTACTGACCACAGTTTATAATATCTCTTAATCAGAAACCACGATGTTACCATTGTAACTGTAATTTGTCTACCTAGAATTCACTCGAAGTTTTAACCAAACTTGGTTTGTTCTGAATTTTCTGGGCTTGTTTTCTGTAGTGCATGTAGTCACACTGAGCTCACTTCTCTGCTGCAAAAATTAAAATAGAAGGAAACCTTTAAGAATTGAATGGATTTGTCTGCATTTATGCCATCATGTCTGATCGTAAATTTTGACCTATACAGAAACAGCTTACTTGGTCCATAGACCGGACCAAGTGATTTCACCTGAAAGTGCATATCATAGAGGACTATAGGATCCCTCAGAAGGAAAGACAATGCAATCCAGGATGGGTGCTTTTTAACCATTTTGTATGCTCCTTCCTGTTCCCCACCCAAAGATAAATGAATCTGTGGAGCCAACAGTCAACTGAATATTTCAAGGAGTAAATGAACTCACACCCTTCTGAAAAAATATAACTATCATCTTTTAGACTTGTAGCCAACCCAAAACAGACTCTTGCCTCTTCTTATACTCTTCTAGTTCCTGGGGGTTTATGAATCACATTTCTACTCTTCATTAACTCTGAATAATTGAGATAAATCTATTTCTGGCCACAGCTGAGCTCTCACCCCTGTGGCTTTACCAGGCCACACAATCCCAGCCATCCTGTAGCATGCTTACAACTGGCCTAGTCAAGGAAGCAAGATTTGCACATTCATGTAGAGCTTTTCATCCTTAATCCTGAGGTCCTGCTTAGATTGTTCAAGTGTTACTGACAATCTAACAATTGATCTGTCTGAGGTATTGTCCGTTTGGTCTATGCAAACTTAATTGGTGACCTCAAACTAGTTCTGAACAGATGCAGTTTCCTTCAAGCCACTGTCATGGGTGGCTCCAGCTGAAGAAATCAGAGGAATGATCAGAATTCTTCTTCAAAGAAGAGGTGGTTACAGGTACAAAGCTACCTTTTGGGGTGCATGCAACAAGGTTGTAATCTGAGGGCTAGGTTCAGCTGTGACAAGGTTGTCTGCCCCTTTTCAGGGCATATTTGCTTATAGGACAGAAAGGGTAAAAGGACTTACATGGAGAAGGATGAGAGAAGGAGGATATACTCAGGCTATGATTTCAGACAGTCATCTTAAAATGTGAAAACTAGACTTGGTCTTGCTAGAGACCTGGCCTGCCTGTCCATCACTCCTGACTTCGCATCTTTCATCAATAATGTATTAATAGTACATTAAATCTAAAAAGACATCAAAGAAGGAAACTGAACACTAATGGAAAACAAGGCTTTCTGTTATAAAGAGTACTTAAATAGCACTGTAGAGACAGGCAAGGTGAAGAACTATGGGGAAGGTCAGCCTTTAGAAGAAGTGGGAAGGACGGATTATGTTTTGCTGTTTTAGATTCTTGGCTGCTCTGCTGCCCACGAGTTACTTCTAGATGGAGAATACCATGGAGTCTGGAATGGCAGTGTGGTTTCTTATTTTACTTTGCATTTAAATTTAAATATGTGAAGTAGGACATTTGCCATAGTCTTTTTCCCATTGCAGGAAATGTCACTCACAAATATTCGAAGTGATCAAACAGATAAAATAGTCTCATTGCAGACTGAGAATCACAGTAGTACATAATTTTTGAAACCAAACACAAAACAGCTAGGGGACTGAACAATTTACTTTTTTATTCTCACTCCTAAAATGCTGAATCCATTTCAGTCACAGATGGGGACAAGGATAGCCAACAACAACACATCACTCCTAGTGTGAGACCTTTTTTTGTCCTCTTCTGGGATGCATCAAATGTTGATGACCAAATTATGACCCTTTCCACCTCCCTTCCTGAAAGCATAGCATTTTTGCCAGTAGCCATCAGCCAAGGTTTTAAAAAATGTGAAGCACAGGATTATGCCTAAAACATTAAAGCACCTTCCACACTATCAAACAGCTTGGTTCTTAAACAGCTACTGGTGACCTCAAAGCTGTCAAGTACTTGGCACCGAAACGATAAGATCACAGTTAGGTATTGGTACAGGCTGAGTACCTCAGTGTCAGGTTCCTATTCTTGGAAAACTTAAGGCTGGTGGCCTTAACCCTACTTTTGATTTTCCTTACAGAGGGGTAGTGGGTTTTTTTTAGTAAGTATCCCTGTTTTCAACAGCAGTAAATCTGTACAGGAGGTGCAGAGCAAAGTTTTAATGTTGCCATGATACAGAGAAAAAGTGGAGCATTCCTGTTTACTTTCCAAAATCATGGTGTACTCATGGCTTATCCAGTCATACATTCAATATTCCCCGAAGGATAATGTGATAGAATGTCACTGTGGCTTAAGGAATTTTCACTGAGCCATTGGAATCCATTTCATTTTGTTCTTGTAAGTGGACAAGCAGTGATAACGAATGACCTGACAAAGATTTAGAGGTAGAGCTCAAAGAACCACTGAAACATTTTTTTCAACAACTTTACAGTTTATTCAAGGCTTTCAGCCTTTTTGATTCTGCAGAACTGAGTGGGATGGGTTATGGGAATAAACTTCCTTGTGAGGTTAGGATCAGATTCTGCTGTAGATAATCCAGAAAAACCTTCAAACTTTCTTCTTCTCTCCACTTTCAAAAATGGGCTGGGCTAAGGAGCGAGGAAGTGGTGGAATAATATAACCCAAACCTTCCTGAAATATATCAGAAATATATCCTGAGATATATCAGGTTTTATTCGATGTTCTTCACTCTCCCATTTGTTCTGCTCCAGCTAGGAGAACACCTGTCTACAACCAGAAAATGTAATTTTGTCTTCTCGAAAAGTAGATCTAAGAAGTTGCATTGAAAACTCAATGTGTAATCACTGAGATAGAAAGCCTTTGAAAGGCTTCAGAGGGGTATGATTCAGGTCATGGGGAAAAACCTGGAGTCCAATGAAGTCAGTGGGCTCTTGACCTTTAACTTAAAGTTTCACACTTTTGTCTGCCAACTTGATAAAATTTCCCTTTACTTCAGACTTTCCCGGAATGAATTGCAGAATAAAACTGCTCCTTGCCCTGGGGACCTTTCACAATCATCCAACAGGGGGAAAAAAGAAACAACAAAAGAGTGCTTGGTGTCTGGGTAGTGCAAAAACTATTTAGAAGTTAGTGTAGGCTGCTCTTTTTACTTTTGAGTACTTCTAAGTCTAAACAAAATCATTAATGATGCTGGCAAAATTTCATCAGCCAGCATCATGAAGTGAAGTTCCATGAAAGCTAGTGGTGTTCTGGCTTCAAAACTTTTACTGTTTAATGATGTATGGAGTAATGGAATAATTCAAAGTTTTTTTTGATTTATTCTTGATGAAACAGTTATTTTTTTTTGCCCTCAGCTGTTCTATAGCAGCCCTTGGGAATCCCAAAACTGAAAAATCTGTGTCTTTATAAATATGTTTCTATTTCAATGGGGCATACATGTTAGTCTGTCTTTGAAGTGTTGCTCCAAAAATAGTGAGTTGTTCCCAGCTGACATGCTGTTCAAGGGCTGTTGTAACACTGCTCATGTGTGCTAGAGTGTGAAGATCAATTTGCTTTAGGGACTGGTTACATGTGCTGAGATACATGACACATTGGCTGGCACTGGATTTGATTTAAAAATCATAACAGAGAAACCACTAACAACCTTTAAGCAATGCCTCAACTATTTAGAGTGTATAATTAGAAATTACAGAAAATTTGTAAACTACACAAAACCCCACTAGAATGTCAAAATTTATTACAGCTGTGGGACTAGGAGTCAACTAGTTGAACTGAAGGGACTTAAATTACCATGTCTTAATTAAGTTCAGATAAACTAATGACTCAAAAGCAGCAATATCTGTGATGGTTATCCAGAATCACAGAATCACATGGGGTTGGAAGGGACCTCTGGAGATCATCTAGTCCAACCCCCCTGCCAAAGCTGGTCCACCCAGAGCAGGTTGCACAGGAACGTATCCAGGAGGGTTTTGAATGTCTCCAGAGAAGGAGACTCCACCACCTCCCTGGGCAGCCTCTTCCAGGGCTCTGCCACCCTCACAGGAAAGAAGTTCCTCCTCACGATTAGGTGGAACTTCTTATACTCAAGTTTGTGCCGATTTGCTCTTGTCCTGTCCCTGGGCACCACTGAGAAAAGACTGGCCCCATAAAGTATCTGAAGTTTACAGTCCAGTAAACTATCTGAAATAAATGTTGGCCCAATCACCTTGAAGACAGGCTTCTTCCTTAGCATTAATATCTTTAGTACAACAGATTGCACTGTTATAAGAAATCTAAAGAGAAAGTGCAAGAATAAAGAGATGACATCTTAGCTACAGTCTTAGCATTGCTGGCAGACTCATGGCTCACAGATGAGACAAATTAGCCAGTAGCATCCCTCATGATGCAGCTGAAAAATTAATGCCTGATATACCTTGCTCTGTCAATCAGATACTCATCATTGTGCCATCAATCCAGCTTCTTTATCAAACACCAAACCCCTTTTTAAAATAGAGTTATTTAAACTGATTTGATACTTATTATCCCTTTCACGTGTCCTCCCTCTGAATGTGGTATGTAGTTCTTTGCTTTGCATGGTCAGACACACTTGCTTCTTCAATACATCCAGAGACTGCAGAATGAGATTGATCTTGTCTTAGTTCAGTATAGTGAGAAGGATTAAAAAGAGCAACAGAACTGGATTGAGCTACCATCATCTCCAGTTCTGTCACAGAACAACATAATGTCAAATCCATGTATGAACATATATCAGATTCAAGAAACTCAATAAATAGGCCATGGGCTTTAAGTAGTATAATTCTACTGTAGCCAGAGGAGAAACACAGCATAGAGCAGTACAGTAATCCTCTGTTTGGAGCATTTTATGGAAAACTATGGCACATTCCACTCTTTTCTGTAGGAGGTCACACAGACATAAGAAGTGAATGTCTTTAGGGAAATTTTTGGACAGTTGAGCTATTTGACTCATTAAGTAAAAAATGTTGTGCCCCCTCCCACCCCCGGTCTCCTCCTCTCTTCTACTCCACTCCCCCATTTTCAAAATGGCATGTTGAGCCACCTTTAAATTGAAGGGCTACCTCTGATTAAAACACACCCAAAGTGGACAAGATCCCTGTGGAATCAGAAGTACTGTAAAGTATTAGAGGTTGCTGTTGCCCAATTCATTTTGTTTGCTTAGAAGGTGGTGCAAACACTTGTAAGCTTTTCCTCAGGTGCAAAGTGAAGGAAAATAACTATTCACTCAAAATCTGATTAAGGATATAAAGTCATCCAGTCAACCCACGCTAGGCTGACTCAGCCTGGTCTCTAAAATCCATGTATGAGCTTAAGGAAGCCACAGACTTACTAACACCCTAGTCTAAAACTTAATCTAAAGAGAAGGTTTGGTTATTTCAAAACTGTTTTGTCTTTTTTTCCTGTTGCCCGTGAAGTATGAATTTCAGAGGAGATGAAGGCGTTTCAGGGTAAGTGCTTGACCTAAAGGCCAGATCTAAAAGGCATTTAGTTCCCTAACATGCATTTGAATACTTCGCTTCCACTGGGAAATTACTGTTCTACATGCTATGAGTGGCACACCAATAAGAATACCAGTAGGAGAATTTCAAGCGGATTTTACATGCACAGTTAGAACCTTATATTGTTGTTTGTGTTGTTTTTTGTTGGGTTGTTTTTTTGCTAAGCCAAACTTCAGTAGTCAGCTTCCTTTTCTCCTAATCTGCAGCTGCTTCATTGACTATCCATCATCTTTATTACAGTGTCATTTCTATACGTCATTCTCTTACACTAATCAGAAACAGACCAAGTGGGAAAGAAATTGCTCCACAGGGATGAGGTCTGTTGCTGTAAATGATATGTTGAATAAGAGTGGAATTCAATGCAAGAGACACTATGCTTGTTTACACATGTTGAACTGATGTCTTTTATCTGTGGGACACATTGCAGCTCTTTGTTGTGGTCATTTATGGCCATAATCCAACAGCGCTCAGCAGAAAGCCTGTTAAGCAGTGAAGCTGTCCCACTGTTTCCACTATTGTCATTAAGTTGCATAAAGCTAATCACCCACCATAGTGCTGTGATGAAATGGGGCCCAGCAGCTTGAAAACAGAAGCTGGTGTATGAGCACTAGGACTGATGAAACCTAGTTTCTTATGAATACATATTGTGCATGCCCTGTATCCTCACACTACAGTAACCCCAGCATTCTCCACCACTCTGAAGAACAAATGTGACAGTAATTTGTTCCACCTTGCCCAAACTACCCACTCCCGTGACATCGTCAGCCCCTTTCACCTCCTATTTAGACTAGATATTAGGAAGAAATTCTTTATGTCAGCATGGTGAGACACTAGACCAGGTTGCCCAGAGAAGTTGTGGATGCCCCATCCCTGGAGGGGTTCAAGGCCAGGCTGGATGGGACTTTGAGCAACCTGGTCGGGTGGGAGGTGTCCCTGCCCAGGGCAGGAGGGGTGGAACTAGATGATCTTTAATGTCCCTTCCAACTCTAACCATTCTATGATTCTATGATTCTAATTTATATAGTTACAAATACACATATAAACACAGATCAAATACAAAATAAAAAATATTGTTCAATGCTGCTGAAAGGCATGGTGTGATATGTGAATTACGTATGTTTTGCCACTCACTAAGGATGCAAAAGCTTTGAAGTCTTCTCTTATACTAAGGCTTCAATTTTTCAGTAACTACTCAGCTGTTAAATGCTGATCTTACGCTCAGTTAAGTCCACTGGAAATTTGCATTGTTGATGCAGTTCAGCATTTTAGTTCTTAAAAGCTGGATACATTGGCAGTGATATCACTAATATGTTCTCACTTATTTGCAAGGATTTTGTAAGTCAATCACCTAGGATAACTGCAGATAAATAGGAAGACACTGGAAGTGGAAAAGGATGCAGCAACAACAACAGAAAGAAATACTACTTTTTTGGTTGTCTGAAGTCATAGCTTTTTCCTTATGTAGGAGTGATAACCTCATCCAAGATCATGTTGGGCACTTTTTCCAAAGCTGTGAGGAAAGACATTGCTTACCATTCTCTTCCAGGAGCAAAGGTAGGGAAAGGGGGTGTGAGTGAAGAGAAACTAATAACACATTTGCCAAGGGAAGGACGTTCTTCCTGGGAAATACCATGCCCTGAAGCCTGGGAAGCATGACATTAGGCTTCTTACAGTGAAGAGAAAGGGAAATTACATATGTGAAGCTCAATAAAGCAAACCAAATAGAAACTGAAGAAGGATTTCCCCTCCTCCCATTCAGATGATTCTATGGTGTTTGCTTCTGAGCCTGGGTAGACCTCTAGACATTTCCAAACACATCTTATTCCTAAACATTGTCATCCTGGAGCACCTTTTCTACAATTAGTCCCAATGTATACTGTTCTGAACTACCTAAAATATATTGACAAAGCTTAACATTAACTTTCATAAGGAAACTGAACAAAATCCCTAGGATACCACAGGCCCAATTTGTATAGAGTTGTTTATAGCTTTTCTTTCTAGTACAATAGTACTCACTCCAAATTTCATGAATCCACAACACAGTCTTCTAAGGACTAGGCCAACTCCGTGGGTCCCATTTTCCTGGCAGATGCCAGGCTGTTGTATACGGAGACCACAGATTTTATTAACGGTACAAATGGTGCCTGACCAGCAGCACAACAAACTTGCCCTGTTCTCCTGCCCACTTCCATCCGCGAATTCTCACCAAGTGAGTCTCCTGAACCGGTGAGAGTGCACGTCAGTCCTTGCGCTGCAGCTGCCAAGAAGCCTGTGAATGGTGCTTGTGGTTTCTGTAACATGGACACCTGCCCCATAAGGTCTGGCCTGAGAGCACCAGCCAATTTTGTGCTGGCCACCTGACAGTAACGCGCAGCCATTCGCCTTCCTTTCAAAGAGCGCGCATGTGTGTGTCTGTGTGTGCGTGTGAAAGGCCGTATTTCTTCTCTTTTATTGGTCTTTTTTTCACCTACTGCCAGATAAACAGCATGGGATAAGAGTCTGCTTCATGCCAGACATAATTTTGAATTTATTAACTTGCCATTCTTTTTACTCTTGATAGGACTTGACAGGCAAGCAGACAAGCGCCTAAATTAACTTAGCTCCCAACCAGCACCTAGACAGGCCAAGAATAACACAGAGATAAATTGGAGGGGTTGAGGATGGCGATGGAGTCAAAAAGGAGGGAGAGAAGAGCATGAGAGAAAGGAAAAAAGTGAACTTTGGACTGGAGAAGTTTTTAAAAAAATAATTATTCAAAGCATAACAACATGACAAGAGGCTGCCAGAAAAACCTCATCTCCATGAGGAGGGCAGCGCATACGCAGTGGGAAAAACTCAGACGCACATTTGCCTCTGGGACAACATGGATTTAAACGCAAGACAACTTCGTAAATGGAAATGAATGCAATGACCTCAGCTCAGGTCGCAAGAGAGTAGAAGCCCACCAGGTTATGAAACTACTGCTGAATTAGGCATGTTTGGCAGCACAAGCTTTTGGGAGAGGCCCAAGGATGAGCAAGTTCTGAGCATTTGATTTCATTTCGAAGGAGGGTGGTCTTTCCATTTCAGGGTCAACAGCAGGACAGTGTAGTGGGTGTAGAGGTGGAAAGGGAAGCACACCATTTGGCTGACTTTCATGACCTCTGGATAATTGGAGATTTAACTTTCCATGTCTCAACACTCCCTAAATCTTCCCACACAAGCAAGTCACCAAAAAAATAGATGGAGGAAAATCTTCCTAGGTGGAGGAAGGTACATAATAGATGTGTTTTATGACACTCTTTCTCATCAACTGCCCTGTCACAACAGACACCGGTTATTGAAGTCTATAATACAAAGGGTTTTTTTTTCTGTTGTTCACAACGGAAGCTGTAATAGATAATGTGTGAAACTGGAAGTATTTAGAGTATGTGGGAAGACACTTCAGTGAGCATTGGTTGACTTGTAAAGAACCGTGAGTTATGTCTGCAGCGAAGGGGTGTATGCGTATACACAGCACTCAGAGCTACAAGTTGTGTTTCAGAGCAATCTTTATGACTTCATCCCATGCCCCTTCATGATAAGGCAATGCAAAAGCAGTGAAACAAGGCAAAAGTAGTTGCAGAGTGATAACCACAGGGTGCATGCACCCACATCTAAAGCATAGAGAAAGAAAAGCTAGTCATGCAGATCAGAAGCAAAGCTCCTCAAAGCCTGCAAAGGTGTGACAAACAGGTTCAGGTCTGGGATGAAAAGAGGGCTTCAGAACTGTTCTCTTTGCTATACAAAAAATGTAATTTTGTAAGGTGGCTAGTGAAAAGCAATAAACCTAAAAAATGTAGATATATGTGAAATAAGAGGTGGAACTTTACTTTTATGAAGAATGAGAAAAAAATGTCCTGGACAAGCTTGTGAGTTTGCATTTGCAGGAATCGTATAAAGTACTGCCACTTTAAATGTTTTCTCAGGAGAAGCAAATATTTAATGTTATACTTAAATATCCTAAGTAATTACCCGTGTTCCTCTAAAAGAGTGCCCCACAGGGTGTCTCAAGACTGTCTCTTTCTGATAGACAGTACCTCTGCAGAGAGGCACCTCATGCTGACATCCTGTTTCAGGATCTGCCAGTAAGCTGAAGGGTGGAGCATAATTGCTACAGCAACAGCACGTCCAGCTGCAAATGTACGTGCTACCATGAGTTTAGGCAGAGGACACATAGGTAAGCAAAAATACCTGTGGTGATAAATTACACATGAAAAAATAAGTGGCCTCCTTCCTGCGGATGCTATCAAACCTGCTTCGCCTGTGCCAGTGGCATATCGGGTATTTTAACATGCACAGCAGCAAAGAATTTACCAGTTGGACGCATGGTACTTGGCCTTCATTACTTGCCTAACTGTGCAACCAGTCTTAAAAGACTTCGTTGTGCTGTGTCAATGCTTCACGTCCCTTGAACTCTGAAAAATAGTATCAGCATAAAGATAGAACTTATAATAAATCAGTCATTTTCCTAAAGTATTCCATTTTGCGTTAACTGCGTGTTTTGGCTATTTCCTCCCCTACCTTCTTCCTTCTTTTCCTACCAAAGAAATAAAGAAGAAAAATCAACAGCCAGCCCTACAGAACTCTTTGCAAATTGGTTCAGTGTTCTGAAGCCCAAGGGAGTCATCAATGTTACGCGACACCGTAGCTGGAATGGTAGAAGGTAATTCATATTAGCTTGCTTATCTTCTGTCTCCTGGTTCCCACAACATGGCTGTGCCTCAGAAATTGGTTGTCAGTCAATATTACATGGTTATTTCCTATTCTAAGCCCAATGTCCACAATACATCCCCTTCTAATACCTGAATGTGACTTTGAAAGAGCCAAACAAATGATTGCCCCTCAAGAGAATTCCTCTCAAGTTTTCTGCTAATTAAGTTCAAAGTGTGCTTGGGCAGGTCTTTGAGAGTTTAATCGGTGCAATGTAAGAAATGATACAGTGCAGACAGAATCATTTAATGTTTATGGTTAAGTACCTACTGTTGAATATATGAGTTTTGATTTAAAGATATCTGAATAATCTAGGATATACATAATGCAGGAGGTTTGAAGAATTTTGCTTTACTCTTCAATAGCAAAATTGCTCACTTATTTATCTGGGCATAGGGGAGGCACCAATAAGTTATCTGCACTTTGGCAGGTTTATCATGATATAGTGAAGATTAAAAACAATAGCGTATAATATGCCTTTTATGTGGAAGACTTTAATAATGACACCTCTTTGTCTGGCTAAGTAATTTTATGGAAAGAAGACACATTGCATAACAGTGATATGCCCAACTCCTAAAACAAGGGGGCAGAATAGATGGTAAATGCAGCTTTAGGTCTTACCTTCTGGCCAAGACAACAGATAAGGAAGCCTCCCTGATTTGTTGTGATGTTTCCTAATTTCTTAACTTTTCTTTTTGAGAAAGATTTAAAGAAAACAACTGCTTTTAGGAGGTAACGCTTAGTGGGATCGATATAGCCATCGTTGTATCGTAACATGTATGTCCATGAGTTTAAAGACAGTGTAAAGATACTTGCAAGGATGATTGACTGGTACTGAGCTTGGCTTGAGTAGGAGCTGGGGGGCAGCCAACCAACCAGCTGAACAGAGAGTTCGGTTGTTTAGGCAGTGTCATCCTAAGTTGTTGTATCAAGGGGAGCCACGCCACGTAGAACAGCAGCGGAGGTGTGTGTATATTCAGGATCCTGCCACTGCCTGTTGGGAAACCTATGATCCTGTTCGGTATTATTTTACTTATGGGGCAGTAGGACCCAAAGTGTTCTTGGCACAGTAGGAATAAGAAGACATTGCCCTTGCCCTCCTTAAACCTACCATCTGGATCTATTTATGCTTGCTGTAAAGTTCCTAGGAAATGACTCAGGATGAGTGGAGGTTGAATGTGCCCTCCCAAGGAAGCCAGTGTTGACAGAAACAAGTGATAATAAGTTTGACTGTTCCTTTTTCTTATTTCACTGATGGATATACTACAATGTTTTGACCGAAGTTGTAGATAGAGTTAAGTTCTATATTAAATCTGATTCTGCATCCTAGACTGAAGTGTTAGCTTTTCTGCTGCTCACCTTGCTAAAACTTTGCTTGACAGCCACCTCAGCCAGGCCCTGAAAATGGCTCAACCCCGGATCAGTACAGATCTTGGCTTCATCTCAAGTATTCTCAGTTTCAGGCTGCTGAAGTCTGCTTTTATGGGGAATTTTCAAGCATATCTGTGGGAGAATATCTAGTTCCCCTCCTCAATGATACTCACCTACAACTTATGCTGTAAAATGCCTACCCAAGTGCAGAAAATAGTATCTATACAGTTTTAATTTAAGTGTTTGCAAGTAGCTGAAAAATTGGAACAATCTGACTGGCCAAGGCTGCAGAATAAACAAGGGGACTTAAAAATTTATTGAAACTGTTAAGGGGTAGCTAAAACTTTTGATAGTTTCTCTTGTGCTTTTTCTAGCCACAGATGGCTGAACTTCTGAGTTCAGGGCACAGTCTACTAAACATGACCAATAGATGAGTCCTATGACCTGTCATAGAATGATACCAGCAGCCTTTCTCAGGTACTTGTGGCTATTCCAATTAATTTACAAGAGTTTTACTCCAGATGTTGACTTTTTCTGTTTTGATATAGACAGGTAACAAATGCAGCTTGGGACATGAAACACCTTTCTCACATAACCAGTGGGTTAGAGCTAGAGTTTTGCCCTTGATCATTCAGGCAGCCTGGGTATCACCTAGGTTTGAACTTTTCCATGGCTGCTTTTGTTACATCTGGAGCCAAGTGTTTATAGGAGAAGGAGGTTCCAGTTTGTAATTCCCCTGAGTGATCCTTTGCTTGCCTTTGCTCTAGTCTTCACACGAACACATCATATTATTTGCTAAAGACAACTAAAAAATTCTTACTGTTCTGTAACATTGTAAAATAGAGGAAAAATATGATGCAGATAAAGTACAGCTTGGGCAGGAAGAATGAGGCATAATCCGCATATGCTTAAAATATAGGAGTACATGTGTGAAGGTGCAGGAAAGATAGCATAAACCCCAGAATAATTATAGAAAGAATCAATTACTGTGTGTGTGAATACGCTGAAGTTTTAAACATCTCATGGTAGAAATGAGGAATGCAAATAGGCTCACCCATTTCTTACATCTTTTCCCCTCATCTACCTCCCCAGATTTTATTTATTTTGCATGCTGTAGGGAAAAACTTCTGGTTTCATCACCTCACTCAGTGCTTGCTTCCATTGGAGTGCCTGAGGAGTGATGGTGCATCACTGTCTGGTGCACTTCTGCTGGAAGTCTCTCCAAGAGAAGCTGTGAGGTCCTGTATTTCCCACCGTCTCTTTCCCAGGGAAGCTCTGCACCACAAATTGCTGGAGACATGGAATTCTGACTTCATGAATTCTGTATCTGAGGAAGTGTCACTGTTTTTGTGCTATTATACTCTTCCTTAGGCATCCAGTTTGACTGCTGGTTGAGACAAGATACTGGGCCAGTTAGNTTCCTGGCCACAAGAGCACACTGCTGGCTCATTGTCATTTTACTGTCCACTAGGACCCCCAGATCCTTTTCTTCGGAGCTTGTCTCCAGCAGGTCCATGCCTAACCTGTATTGATGCCTAACATTCTTCTTCCCCAAGTGCAGGACCCTACACTTTTCCCTGTTGAACCTCATGAGGTTCTTCCTTGCCCAGCTCTCCAGCCTGTCCAGGTCTCGCTGGATGGCAGCACGGCCTTCTGGGGTGTCAGCCACCCCTCCCAGTTTGGTATCATCAGCAAATTTGGTATCATCTGCGTCTCTTTTGTTCGCCCAGATTTTAAACTCCACTGAAAACTCTTGGTTTATTTTGATATTGCATACAGTAATGAACAAAGAGGTAGACTCCTCTAGCCACCAAGATATTCATCAGCGTATGTTCAGGAAGTAGGACACACATGCTTTCTGCTTGTCGCCCAAGAGTCTTACTCTACTCTTCCAAAAGGGCTAAAAAAGGAACAGCAACAGCCATAGCAGTAAGAGCACAGCTGCCTAGATGAAAAGGGGCTGTGACACGGATAGATAGATGAATTACAAAACCCTTGGGCAAGCCTGGGGCAAGTAGAAGAGCAATAATGCAGGGCGCTTACTCCACGTCTCATGCATGTTTGAAAACATCTAGATCACAGAGCCATTTTTGTGCGAGGTAAGAGATGGATGCTGGCCAGTGTTTTTCCACAGATGGATTGACAGGCAAATAAGCCATGTGTAAAGACTGGATGATGAAGCAAAGCTGGATGATGTAGCCATTGCACAACTGCAAGACAGTAGTTTGACTGTGAGAAAGAAAGAGGCCCTGAATCTCTCCATTTCAACATAGATCTCCACAATTATAATAAAGGCTGTATAAGAAAATCATGCAATCCAAGTAAACTGGCTTCATACTGTACATTTACTAATACTTTTGTCCAGAACAGTTTGTAAATGTCATTTTAGTGACAGGAATACTTTCCTTATTTCTCATAAATTTTTCCCAGATGAATTTAATCCTATTACTCCACAGTGTAAACCCTCTAAGTAATTTCTTTGCCTTGTAGTGTTTATATTTTTCAAGCTTCTGTAGAGTCTTACCTTTCCCCCTCCGGTCCCCCTCCTTCCTCTGTCTTAGTTATTACTAAGCCAGGCTGCAGACAAATGGTTGGTTGAATCCCTAAAGCAAGTTATGACAGACATGCATAAAACAAATTCACGTATACACACCCTCAACCGCCCAGAGCGCAGACAGGATGCAGTCAAAGCTCAGCAATTACTGCTCCTCACTGCTTCAGACTTTGACACATAATAACATGCTCTGACCTAGCTGGGAGTGTCCCGCTAATCCTAGAAATTTTTTAGTTTTTAAATTGCACAAATGGAAGAAGCTGACACATCTCCAGCCTGTATTAAAATCCGGAGGAAAAAAAAAAAACAACAAACATTTAAAATTATAATAAAATACGTGTTTTGAAGCTTTTCCATAGATGGATTCATAGACCCATAGATGGGGTGATTAATTCCTTGTGCAACCTCTGCCAGATCCATAAGTATAGCAGGGATGTATTTAATTCAGTACTTTCTGAACAAGACTTTATAAATCTAGATTACTGACATAACAGATATAGGCATATGGATACACAAGCACACAAGTTTTTAAATGTCTTGCTTTTTTGTCAGGAAGGAGGAAGACTGGTTGTGGACTTGGGAGATTCCCTGTTTTCTTTGCTTAGTTCTGCTAAAGATTTTCTGCACAATGGTAGTCAATTCATTTCAAGCCAAGTTTTTTTATGATATCCAGTCACATAAATATGCACAAACTGCCCAGAAATATTTTCAAAGGTGCCCATATATCTAACTTTGGGCACTTCTGAAAGATCCTATCCAAAATTTGGTCTGCATCTCTTTTGGCAGCTTTTTCATTTCTCCCGGTGTGAAAACAGGAATCATAAATTCTTTCTCCTGAGTGTGAGGAAGATGATGCAGAAATTAAATGAGAAAGTTCACTGGGACTTGAATCAAAAAAGAGCAGCTTCTAATAATGGGTTAGGATGGAGAGATCTTTTATCAAGAGTGTCATACTGGGACCATCACAGAGTGCTTTTTTTCTATACTTATCTTAAGTTCATCTCCATACAATTACGACAATATGTTCGTCTTTGTAACTAAAAAGTCTCTCACTTCTTCAGCTGCATGAGTATTTCACACAACAGTAAAGGCACCAGTGAAAATTAACAGTGATGTACATGATGATGCTTTGCTAGGAGTAAGAATGGCACAGGGAATTGGTTCTGGGGTTGTGTTTGTGGAACAAGAACGCATTTCTCACCATGGCCATCCTTCCTGTTTGAACTGGAAATCTCTGTATTGAACCATTCCCTGCTTGATCTCTTGCCTATTCCTGAGGCCATTCGCTTTCCTCTTTTCTGAGTCCCATCTGCTTAGAGATGGGAAGTTAGCTGTCCCTGTTTAAATACAAAACCAGGTTCACCTCGGACCATTCATCCCCTGTGACAAATGGACCTTGAATGAATTACAGCATGTTAAAATTGTTAGATTGCTAAATTGTCTTGTTTGGGCCTGCCTTGCTGGCGACAGTCCTCAGAACTGCTAGTAGTATTAACAAATCAACAGGGAACACATCCTTGAGCTTTCTCAGCAGGAAGAACTTTTAATAAATAGTATTCAGCTAAAATGCTTAAAAAGGTTCCAGATTTCAAGCAAATTCTTGTATCAAACACAGATAAAGCATGGAAGCAACTGAAATAAAAGCTGTTGTTGAATTCATCCTCCCCTGGAAAACTATAAAAGCCTTTACAGGTTTCACTTGCTTGCAAATATATGTATTTGCCTTTGCTGTTGTGTGACTCTCCAATTTTTCCCATTGCTGCACACATGTTTCACAGCATCTGGGCATAATCTTATCAACAATGCAAGTAACACCCATGCAAAAAAGAAGAAAGAAAAAAATCAGAGGCAATGCACTCCAAGGACCAGTGAAAATCTAGATGAGAAAGAAATCTCTATGTGCTGTAACCACAGGCTTGTAGGTATCCTGGAGGAAGCTTCTAAAAACAAGGTACTGATAAGGTTTATGAGCAGCAGTGTCATCAAACACCTCAGTGTGAGAAACAGTCTTGCTGTGAATTTACCCACAGAGACTGTAGGAACTGTAATTCTTGCTCTACAGCACTACTTGATGCTCTGTGCATTTTTGTGGCCCTCTGATATGAATGTGTGTCTCGCCCAAGGCTATATCTGCCCGCACCTGCCCAAATGTACGTGTTGGGGATGTACACCACTGTACCTGCATGAATGTCCAAAAAGCCTCATACTAGAGATGACTCCTTTCTTGTGAAAAGGGCAGGCAAAGGGGACATTTATTTGTTTTCTCTGAAGTTTTTGCTGTTTTTCAGCAATTATCTCAGAAGCTGTCATTTCTTGGAGTACTATTTCAAAAATATTTGTATTTAAAAAAAGATATTAAAATATTATGACTTTCTGATGAACACTTCCATTTACCTGACATAAAGTTTTTCCCTAAAAGCCTGAATTCCTTGTGTGGAAAATATGTGATTTGTTCCACTCACTGGAGGTAAAGCCCTGCAAAAATACTGACTGATCATCAGCTCTCCCAGTCACCAGTAAAAAGAAATCTTGTGATTGGAATTCTCATTTTTTTCTCCCTTTATGAAGTCTTTCCAATATCCTTAGCAAGAACCTGGAAAACAGTTGATAAAAATATAACTTTTATTTAGGTCTTATAACAAGTGGGGACTTTGTTTAAAAAAAAAAAAAAGAAAGAAAGAAAAAATGGATCTTTATTCCTCTGGAAATGGATATTTATTCCTCTGGAACTAGAAAGCTATGACTGCTGTATAGGTAAGAAATTGTCTTGCACAGTGTCCTCAATGGTCTTTCAAAATTACCAAACCAAACTGAGGCAAAAGTTATATTTAAAAACTGAGACCTGAGCATAACTGTTTACTACAAAGAGTGAAGTCATAACGACATCAAAATTAATGGGAATTCTGCTTCTGACTTCTCAAAGAGTAGGCTTAAAGTTTTCTACCCAACAACACTACATTTATTTGTCCCCAAAGTCCCTTTTTTGACTCACACCTCCGATGTTGCTGTTCTGTACTTCCCTTTTTCTCCAACATCCTACATCTGCAAGGACACAGAATAATCTCTAAATAGAAGCAACAGGTAAATACAATACTTTAAAATAAATCTTGTTGCCAAGAGGGCCAATGGAATCCTGGGCTGCGTAGGGAAGAGTGTGGCCAGTAGGTCGAGGGAGGTCATTCTCCCCCTCTGCTCTGCACTGGGGAGGCCACAACTGGAATCCTGCATCCAGTTCTGGGATCCCCAGTTCAAGAGAGACAGGGAACTACTGGTGAGAGTCCAACGTAGGGCAACAATGATTAAGGGATTGGAGCACCTCCCTGATGAGGAAAGGCTGAGAGAGCTGGGGCTCTTTAGCCTGGAGAAGAGAAGGCTGAGGGGAGACCTTATTAATGCTGATAATTAATGCTTCAAACCACCCCTAAAGGGTGGGTTGAAGGAGGATGGAACCAGACCCTTTTCAGTGGTTCCCAGTGACAGGACGAGGGGCAACGGGCACAAGCTGGACCATGGGAAGTTCCACTCAAATCTGAGGAAGAACTTCTTTGGGGTGAGGGTGGCAGGGCCCTGGAAGAGGCTGCCCAGGGAGAGTGTGGAGTCCCCTTCTCTGGAGATCTTCAAGACCCGCCTTGATGCAATCCTGAGTGGTGTGCTCTGGGCAACCCTGCTTTGGCAGGGGGTTGGACTGGATGGTCTCTAGAAGGTCCCTTCCAACTCTGACAATTCCGTGATTCCGTGATTCTTTTGTTAAATGTAACAGGAGAAGGGAACATCTGCTCTAGTTAAGTTCCAAAATCCATTCTAATATTATTTTTCAGAGGCGCCTAACTTTCTTCTCTGACACTGAAATGTTAAAAACTTTTGCCACAAAGAAATGTGTTTCCATCCCCTCATTCTTGAATTCTTACATAAAAAGTGTAGAAAAGAGACTATCCTTGCTCTGCGAAGAAGTTTAAAAATGGCTGACGTAAAAATCTTCAAGGTATATTGCTTCCTAAAGTCTAATTTTGTAAACAACACCAAGTTTAAGAAAATGGTTCTGTTATTATCATATTAAGATAGCTAAAGATAATTATCTGGATGCACACAGTAAGACATTTCTATTCTTTATCCTTGATGGATTTTCTGAGAATGTTAATTAAGGGATATAGGTGTTGAAGATTTTGTTGACTTTGTTTTCTCACATAACTGAGTAGTAACTGAGACCGTCTTTCCAGGCAATCTGATTTTAAAATCTCATTAACACTGGTGAGCCAGATGATAGGTCTTTATGCTGTTCAGTTCATTTGTTTTGCGTCTCACTCAGTGTCTGAGCTGTAGCTGTCCTTGTGTGCTGGGAGCCTTCTGTAGCTGCTTCCAAAAATTTCACACCAATGCTTTGTGAAGGTGCAGTGTCCTCACATACTCCTTTCCAGGCCAAACATGATAAAAGCTGTAATTAATGACTAAAATTAACATTATATGAATTCCCAGATATTTGTGTCCAGTCAAGTAAGTAGCTAGACAGCCCTGCCTAGTAAAGTTCCTGCAGTACCTTGCATTGTTGTGCATGCCTGCAGGTCTCCCTGAAATATCAGTATCACCTGAAATATCAGTATCACCTTTGTCCGACAGAAGCAACATATCTCTTACATATTTCTTATATCTCCTTTTCACTCACCAAGCGAATAATGTGGAACACCTGAGTACTTTGTTGCCTACACTCTTCAAAGAAAATCTTCTGCATCCTGCTTCAGTAAATTCACACACACACACAAACAACAACAACAACAAAGCTCTCTTACTTCTTTTTTTTAAGTCATCATTCTTTTTTGTTTCCCAAGCAATATTAGAAATGGTGGGTTTTCGATGAAGTTACTTACTTTTAGTAGATTTTATTCTTCAGTCTGAGTTAGCCTATAATTCAACCTACTTAACTTCTCTTACTTTGCAGCTTTGTTTTGCAATAAAGATAGAATGAATTTCTGTCTGGTCGATTAAAAGAGAAATTAAGTTCATTTTCAGGCTCATGGTCCATTCTGGCTATGAACAATTTGTCCAACTAGTGTGAATCTTTGAGAATCAAATCTCTCAGAGTCCTCTTGTCTTTCTCCAAATGCTGATTGTTGTCTTGGACTCTGATGTGTGTCATAGCTCTATTTATTGATTTTTGTGACTTCTGACAAGCTCTGCAAGGCATTCTGCCATAAATCTCTGTTTTCGGCACTCCCCCTGGCCCATTTTTACAGCTTTGGAGATTTCCTTAGAGGATTCAAACAACATGTTTTATAGTTTTGTTTTTAAAACATTTTGCTTGTGCTTCCCATTCTCAGGTCTTTAATACTGTTCTGTAATGAAATTGCCAGAAACTACTGAAAACAACAAGTACATCAAAAATAATTACTACCCAGAATCAGATTATCATCTGAGCGTCTCTCTACAATTGGTATCTTTTGTTTACAGATATAGGCTGAGGTGCTGTTCAAAATATTATAAGTTGTCCTGCACGTACCTTAGAGAGTCTGACTTGACCGGAGTTGCTCCATTCTTCAATTACTCAGATACTGCTGATCCTATATGTTTACCCAACATTGAAATCTGCTTCAAATGCTAAGCTTACTGGCAGTGCAAAACATCCTTTTGCAAAACATAACTAACAAATTCAGGTCAGGGTCTCTGAAACATGTGGATCCCTGTGGTTGCTTGGTTGAATGGTCAACGTTAAAGGCTATAGCAGGAATGCTGATGAGCAATAAGAACTAAACTGTGAAAAGTTTGCAAAACAGTAAAATAGCATTCCATGGTGCCTGAAATGCCTGTAGCATAGTTGAAACTGGGTAGGTTTCCGAAAGGTTTGAGTAGATTTTCAGTAGACATGGACTTGATGCAACTCAAAGAGGGGAATGGGAGATTTCAATCTTTGCATCCTGTATTCTATGTCATCCTTCTCCACTTCAGCTTCCAGGAGAAGGGATGGTAAGGGAGGAGTCACTGTCGCTCTCCAGTAGAGTACTTGCCACATCAAGACTGACTTTCAAGAGCTTCATTTGTAGCCCAAAGGAACTGGTAGCTTCAGTCTGATGTCACGCCTGTACCTTCCTCCCACTCCTGGCATTACTAAATGACAATAGTGTGGTCACTACCATGCTAAACTGGCTTTGGAGAAGAAAAAGCTTTGTTCTGCATCTTGAAGGGGTTTATTAAAGAGGTTGCTCATAAGATTTAACTCTCTTTGGTATATGTACCAGAGCATAAGAACTTTACATATTCTATAAAGAAAACAATAAAATAGACCTAATCTCACTGAGTTTCTCTATGCAAGATAAAAGGTAAGGCCTCATGAAAGCTTTAAAATGCTCTAGGGATATTTTTTTTTTTACAGTATCGGGGGAGAGGGAGGTGAAGAAAGAGGAGTTTAAATGTATAATTTAAACAGCTTCCAAGAAGAAATGGAGCCTTTCAGTTATGTTTGAGATGGCAACTGCTTTTCTAATGCCATATTGGCTTAGCAGTAATGGAAAATATGCCTCAGCGGGAAAAAAAAAAAAAAGGAAGGTTTCATCATTAAAGGTGTGGCAAAAGGTTTTGTAAATTAAATCATAAATCAGTCAACTTTTACTTCAATTAGCCCAGCCAAAAATACTCCTATTAAAAAAAAAAAAAAGTCACTTTAGAGTTTAAGGAAAGCCATAAATCATTGCCTAATCACAGATTTTAGTACCTTAGAATAAAGTACCCTCCCAGTACTGCCCACCATGCTGGTATGTGAGTGGAGTTAATAGGGAACTTGCCAAAATTTTGATGTGAAAACCATAGGGGTATTACTCTTTCATTCAAAAAACACATTAGAGACCTTGGCTATAAATCTTAGCATGACCTGTGGCACTGCTTCATCAATTTACTTCATGCCCTCAAGGAAGATAGTGTATAAATTAGCCTGTGGTTACTTTCTGAACATATACAGTAGACCCTACTGCCTTCCTGACAAATGAAACAGTTAATTATTGAACAAATTCACTCCTATGTTTTAATTAAAGCAGTATTCCTTGTTTTAATTTGTGACACTGTGTCAGGTTATTCGGGGCTCTGTGTACAGTGTAGAGAACTTGTGGGACAAGTCAAGATGTTATGGAAGTCAGCAGCTCTGGGAAATAAAAGTTGGTTTCGTTTCCACTTTGCAGTAATATTGTGTATTATGGACACCAGCCTTGTGCGTTTGATTCAGGATAAAACTTACAGCCCACTTTTCAGAAAAAATAACTCACACCTAAGATGGTCTCTTGGAAGCAGACAACGGATGTATGCCAGATAACATAAACCATTCTTTTTCTGAATCCCACTGATTGAGACAGCAGGAAGTCATAGAAACACTGCAGGAAAAAAAAAAAAGTGACTCTGCTGTGTACTGTACCTTTGATTAGTGACAGAGATGGGAGCATTTCAGCCTCTTACTAATGGTGAATATCAGCACCTCATTCAAGGAAGAAAGGTCACCACAGTTATGCTTGCTCCTCATCCTCCAGAGCACTGAAAAATTAGCTGTTGCTCATTATCACCCAGCAGGTAACCTGCTTGCTCTGGCCATCTCCACCTACAGCTCAGTATTTCCAGCACCCTAAAGCCCATGCCTCTATCGAGACAAAGAAAGGGCAAGACTGGGAGGACCTGTGGCTCAGAGTCACATCATGGTGCCTATATTGCTGAAACTTTCCTCAGTGTTTCATATAGGATTTCTGCTGGCCTTCCTCAGGGGAATACGTTTTGATTAAGATGAGAAAGCTGGCTATTTTTCTGTCTTTCCTCAGATTTATTATGAGAAAACTCTCTTTCTCTCCCAAGCTCTTGGGAGCTGAAAGCATGTTTGTAATTCCATCACCTTGTTCTACAGTTAGAGGGTGTTCCTGATGGAACATGAAACAGTAATGCAAAGATCCACTGTTTCTTCTAACTTTCACAGCAGACATGAATAATAAGCTATCCCTAAGCTATCGAGAGATTAAGCTGATATTCATCTGAGCTCAGCAGTTACTGAGGTGAATCTGTTCAAAAAACTGTCTTCTAATACGATGTGGTCTTCAACAAAATAAATCTGGTCTCAAAATTTTATGACCGTCTGCAACTTTGATTTTCTTCTGAATGCCAAATATTTCTGACCACAAAAAACCAAACCAAAACAAAAAACATCCTTTCCATTTGCAATTGGGAAAAAAAGACTAAGGCCAGCCTAATGGATTCAGGATTAGTCATTATGATTCACTTCATAAATAGCAGTCCTGGTTATTGTAAATTTCCGATATCTGGCTATCTAGTTTTCTTCGAGAAACCTATAGTTAGTTGAAAAAAGAACAAATCTAAGGTCTCAGTCTTTATATTTTAGGCTTGATACTGAGTGACATTTTGTGGCCTCTTACTGGCTGAGGATCCATAACTTATTTTCTGTGGGAAGTCCAACAAGTCCCTTCTGACTTTAACAACCATTAATCTTCAAAGCCTTCCATTGTTCTAACCCATCCTGCATTCCCACCAGGCACAGAGCACTGCGGTCAGGAGAAGCTCTGTGCTAGTAGAGAAGACTGCAAAGTTATTGTTTGATTTTAATTCCTCTTTTAACATGTACAGTTTTCAGCATGCAGCCTCCTTTTTTTTCAGCTCTAGGGTTGGGTTTTCTTTTAGTCATTAATTACTTGATTTAGTTTTCTCTATTTTTCTTATACTTTTCCCTCCTTATGATACTGTTGCCTGCTTCAAAGGGAACCAGATTTGTTTCATGGTATGTTTCTAATGCTGGCCTTCTTTCGGTATATTTTAAAATCTTTATCAGCTTTGACTTTTTATTCTTTATAGTGGTTTGAAAAATGTATTTGCTACTGATGAAAGATACCAGACCATGACAGCATTGGAGACAGAAATCTTCTCTTTCTGCTACCCTTAGAACATCTATTTGAATTCTAAAGAACTAGGCACTTCTATAAATTTTCCAGTCATCACAACTACCACAAATACTGTGTAATCCTTCATGTGCTAAGGAAAAGATAGTATTTTTTACCTTCATGAACAGAGTGTGCGAAGGTCTTGATTGATTACAAAGAAATATTCAAAGTCTGTGCATCATCTTTAAAGTTTTGCTGATACCCTCTCATGGAAGGCAATGAAGCAGAAAAAAAGGAACTTAAATAGGGAAACAGAGGCCATACCCAAGTAATTTTCTGGCAGAAAAGGGAGAATCAGTGCTATAGACACAAAATGTAATCAAAAGCATTTACGTTGTCTTCAGTGGTAGGTATAGAGGACAGGACTAAATGTCCTTGGCCCAGTAAATCGATCTTCCTGTTACTCCATGTGTATCTTGGAAGAAAGTCCCCATTTTCCTTGCTCCAACAAGTCTGGAAGACCTTAATTATGGAACTCTGAGAATAGGCTGAGAGAACTCAAGGAGAAAACACAAAAAAAAAGGCATCAGTATAAAATGGCATGTTTATATTTGGAGACCTTCTATTATACTAGACAACATAGAATCATAGAATTGCCCAGATTGGAAGGGACATTTCAGATCATTGAGTCCAACCATCAACCTAACACTGACAAAGACACCACGAAACCATATCCCTAAGTGCCACGTCTACCCATCTTTTAAATATCTCCAGGGACGACTGCAATTCCACCACTTCCCTAGGCAGCCTGTTGCAATGCTTGATAACCCTTTCGGTGAAGAAAGCTTTCCTAGTATCAAATCTAAGCCTCCCTGGGATAACTTGAGGCCATCTCCTCTCATCCTATCACTTGTTAATTGGGAGAAGTGACTGCCCCCCACCTCTCTGCAACCTCCTTTCAGGTAGCTGTAGAGAGTGATAAGGTCTCCCCTCAGCCTTCTCTTCTCCGGGCTGAACAATCCCAGTTACCTCCACTGCTCCTCATAAGTCTTGTTCTCCAGACTCGTCACCAGCCTCATTGCCCTTCTCTGGCTCACTCCAGAATCTGTGTCTTTCCTATAGTGAGAGGCCCAAAACTGGACACAATATTGGAGGTGGGGCCTTACCAGTGCCAAGCAGAGGAGAACAATCACTTCCCTAGTCCTACTCACCACACTATTCCTGATACAGGGCAGGATACTCTTGATCTTCTGTGCTCCATCTACCCTACTTGTCATTTCTCAGTAGAAAGATTCTTCCTTTCAGGGGGCTGAGACCACCTAGGTGAATGGGAAAGTACCTTGGGATACATGGTCACTGCAAGTGGGCCTGATAAACTGGAGTTTCCCTACTGCTGCTTAGAATTGAATTCATACTCATCAAAGGGTCTCAAGACAGCATATCTGGACACCCAAGCTGGAGAAACACTCTTTCCAGGAGTTTCTTAAGACTCTCTTGTATACTTCAAGTTTCTACATACATACCACCAGTGAGAGTAAAGAGCAGCTGTTAAATTATTTTCCCCTGTGTGTGAGTAATAAAAACTCCTGGTTTACCTTGAAGCCCCTCTAATTGACTCCCTAATACTGCCAGTGAATCCCATATAATCCTGCACTCTGCCTGCTTGAAAATCAGCAGCAGATTCAAGCCTTGCAGGGCTTTCCAAGTCTGTGCGGTCACCCCATTTATTACTCATGAAAGAGACAGCGAAAGACCCGAATCTCAGGGGACCCTCTCATCTTTACTCTGTTTGTTTGTTTATTTTGCCACAACACAAGCAGTAGCCCAAGCAGTCTCAGAGGAGACCACTGCTCTTAAAAGCAGGTTTTCTAGAAAGAGCATTCAACTTTTGGGTTGCCATGAGGCTTGTTTTTGAACTAGTTAAGCCAAGATTTTTCTCCCCTCCACCACGTCTCCTTTCTTAGCATGAAATCTTCTTAGCAAGAAATCTAGTAGAAGCAAAGTAAAAGTATCTCTGGTTATTTGATTTGTTTAATACATAAAAATAACAATAACACCGTACATAAATGAAAAGGAAAGGTAGTTCCTGTAAATTTCTGAAAGCTGAAAATAGTCTCAGGACTCAGCCAAAATTAATACTGTTATGTAGCCAGAGTTTCCATGAAAGCATCTGTACCTGGGTGTCTGTACAAGTAAAATTGTGCAAATAACTACAGTCTCTTTTCTGGCCAAAATTCTGTTACATCTCAACAAATGAACTCCCTTTTTTTCCTTCCTGGAAAGATGGCAATAACCTTTTTTTTTATTTTCCCCCAAAAGCTATTCAAAACAGTTCTGATATAAAGAAAAGTGTGTCGCTTCATTAAAAGTTTTATTACTGTCATGGTGTATTCAGTGCAGTAGCCAGCTGCCACCGCTTGGTTATTCAAGGCACAGGCTCACACGCACTGATGGCTTTAGCATGCCCATGGCCACCTGGCAGAGTTTGCTGCCAAGTAGAGGGAGTGGTGGGATAGGACATATATCCATGGCTCGTACTACTCATTCCAGGGCCCAAAATATTAGTGCAAGTTTTCCTTCTGCAGTACAATAGATTACTAATTAAGATGATGCAAGGCAGGAATTTTACCCGTTCTTTTACCTCTGACACAGAACAGCGTTGCCCTGTGTTGGGATGGGTCATCCATGGGAGAACTAACATCTCAAACTGCCAGAGCTTGTTCTCAGAGGACTTTTCTGTTGGCGTCCAGAGTCAAATAGGATGTTAAAACATTGTAGCGTTATGAACTGCTCAGTCACAAACAGAGCCCAGAATACTGAAAAAGGGGTAGCACAGCACTGCAGCTGGTGATGTGCTGCCCTAGCAAGTGCTTTGTACTGAAAGAAGTCCTGCCAGAAGATTGCTCTGCAGCCACTGTCCCGTGAACCTCACCTCCATCTTCTGAACTACCATGGTCCCTCACCATCAAATGACTTGACATCAGGTACAGGCTGTGATGTGCAGATCTCTGATGTCCTTTTCTCTGCTTGGGGAGACGCAGTGTGTTCCAGCTTCCAGTCTTCCCCAGTACCGTGTCTCTGAGTATCCTGGCAAAGCTTGTGTCCTGGGAAAAAGATGGCCTCAGGCAAGGAACAGGGCAAAAGAAGGAGAAAGTGCGATTTCTGAAGGTAATTACTTAGAAACAAATAGTGGTGTGTTACGCTTCGCTATGAGTTCTTAGCAGTAGCACTGTCACTACTGTTGCTATACGTTGCTCTTTGAAAGACTATTTTGATAGCTTCTATTATGAGAAGAGTGATTTTTTTTCACATCATTTGTACTTATTTTTATAAATATGAGCAAATAAATAAATAAAATAACTCCCCAGTCAAATAGAAGCTCTTCCTCCCAACTGCTTCCATAAAAATTTAAGTAAACAGATGGGCTTCCTGGCATGTCTGAAGTGGATGAGTATATCATATTGCAGGCAATGGCTATCTATATCATCCAGGCAGGACTCGTATCTTTGATGTAAGGAAGACAGCACTTAAGCTAAATCTCTAGGTAGCCCTGAAATCACACAGAGTTGGCTCAGAAATAGAGGCTGGGCTAACTACTTCCTCTCTCGCTGTACTGGCTGGTTTACATTCAGGAGCCCCTCCTCAGTTTCTCTATACATCGTCCAGGTCAAGCACATCTGGCAACATTCACTCTCCAGGAATAAGGATCCCCAGCCGTGGTGATCAAAGACAATTACTGCTCCTTCCCATCTGAGAGATCAACAGCTTCTTGTGCAATGCTGTCTTTCCTTTACCACACAAGAAGAAATAAAGTCAAATATTGTAACAATATCTTTAAAAATCTTTCCTGAAGATCAGACCTCTTGTGATTCAACCCTGAGAGAGTACGAGACATGCTGCAGGAAAGCAGCAGGCCATAGCATGTCATTGCAATTTTTCATCTGACATTGCACAGAACAACACAGACACTGGTGCAGTTTTGTCACTTGAAGAACTTCCCAATATATAAAGCAGTTACCAGGCAGTTATCTTGCAAGGATCTGAATATTTGGAGTAAGATACATTGGTTGTAAGCTGAAGGAAGGAGGGGACATCAAACTGAGTTCTATATAGAGCGTACTACTTTTAAAAAAATAAAAAGCAAGGATTTTTTCCATCCAGTGACAGGAAGTTTCTGTTTTATTTGTTGACAGCTTATTATTTCTGAGTACAAGATAGTTTTCCTTGGTACACACCTTTAAGATAGAGTTGTTGGGTAACAGAAAGGAGGATTGCCTCTTTTCATTGTCCTGACTGCTTGGTCAAGAGACAAAATGGGAAGATTGCTCCTTGCCTGAGAGTATTTGCACAAATGACAGATACAAATCTCCCATAACATCCTCATTAGAAAATTAAGGAAGTATGGGCTAGATGAGGGGGCAGTGAGGTGGATTGAATCCTGGCTGTGTGACAGAGCTCAGATGGTTGCAATTAATGGAGCAGGGTCAAGTTGGAGGCGTGTAACCAGCGGCGTTCCCCGGGGGTCCATGCTCAGCCCGGTGCTGTTCAACATATTCATCAGTGACCTGGACAAGGGGACAGAGTGTATCCTCAGCAAGTTTGCTCATGATACCAAACTGGGAGGGCTGGCCAACACTCCAGAGGGCTGTGCCGCCTCCCAGCATGACCTGGACAGGTTGGAGAGCTGGGCAGAGAAGAACCTAGTGAGGTTCAAAAGAGCAAATGTAGGGTCCTGCACCTGGGGAGGAAGAACCCCAGG
>VXAK01012492.1:0-40072 GCA_013399435.1 Arenaria interpres | reverse complement strand
AATCTGAGGAAGAACTTCTTTGGGGTGAGGGTGGCAGAGCCCTGGAAGAGGCTGCCCAGAGAGGGTGTGGAGTCCCCTTCTCTGGAGATCCTCAAGCCCCGCCTTGATGCAGTCCTGAGTGATGCGTTCTAGGCAACCCTGCTTTAGCAGGGGAGTTGGGGTAGTTGATCTCTAGAAGGTCCCTTCCAACTCTGACAATTCCATGATTCTGTGAAATGCATCCTGGCACAGGGGGACTGCAGGCATCAACTCTGAGCGGGGAAGAAAATCATGGACTGCTGAGGAGCAGACACAGAGCCAGGCCTCCCAGGTGATGGAAATAAAGGGACAGTTCCTAGGAACCCTGAGATATCTGTGAAGAGCTACTCTATCCCAGGGAGGAGACACTGCACATCAAAATGGTGTTGTGCTACGAGCAAACCTGAGGGAAACAGTCACCTTGCACAACCAGCAGGGAGAATTCTTGTCAAATTCCTTTATTTTTGGTCAAGTTAACCTGAAGATCTTATTTGACTATATTGTAAAAATATCCCTTTTTAGGTTCTCATAAATCCCAGCACCAGAGTTTTGAAATTCCTTCTGGTGTTCTAGCGAGATTCTTTCTTTATGGAAAATCTACAAGCAAGTGCCCCTTCGAATTTCTGGCTGATTCAGGGTCTAGTCATAACCAGTTTAATCCTAACTTTGTTCAGGTCTAAGTCTAAAGTAAAAGATTGTGGCATTTTTTACTAAAAGGTTGGTAAGAAATTGCTACCCTCCAAAAACATGTTGGGGAAAATATATGCCACTGTATATAACTTAATTTTAATTCCTTCTCCTTTTATCAAAACTGACATGAAAATTCACTTCTCTGTTTTAATTGTTCAAATAAAAGTATCCAGTATAGGCCATTCTTGAAGGTGGCAAACGTGCTCTACAAAAATGTCATAGAAGCTGAAAAGCAGTTATCATATTTAAAAAAAAAAAAATTGTTAAATTTGAAGATAATGTGAATGAAATATATGCTTAATAACTAAAAAGATACAACTGACAGGAAAGTATGTTGCTGCTACCTGGAAAAAATGAAACAAAGCAGAAAAAACCCAACATCAAAACAAAACCAAAAAAAGAGCAAGCTCAAGATCAACCCAAACAAAAAAAACCAACCAAACAAACCAAACAAACAAACAAAACACAAACCAAACAAAAAAACGATGAAACACACACATCCCCTCTGCCCCCAAGGATTTTGTAGCTTTGACAATAAGAAAATGAGACTGGCCAAAAGGGTTCCTCAGTCCCAGTGTCTTGTCTCTGGCAGTGGGCAGCAGTATTTACTTACAAAAAGGTGCGTATTTCTTCCAAGTGTAACCTCTTCCTTCACACCATCTGTCAATCAATAGCTCAGGGGTCTCCTTAGAAGAGGATGAGATGATACTACATATCAGATTCGTACCAGCGCTTTCTTCCACAGCCTGTTCTGTCGACCTTATATGCACCATGACGCCACAATTTTTGAAGAAATGCTACCAACCCTTGCAGCCCGTTCAGCCATTCAAATATTCAACCAATTTAGAATGAAATGACTGTATGACAAAAGTGGTACAAGAAAGCTGTCATGCAAGTCTGACCTTCAGAAATGCCCTTACCTTAGAGGTATGGCTGCAACCTCACTTCTGATGTTTTGGTTGCAGTTCTAATCTGAGGTTGCAAATACGATCCTGAAATGCATCCACTTGGAGAACCAGTGAAAGATAACTGTCTGCTGAAAAGACATACTTATCTGGCAGGTAAGCCTGTGACAACTGGAAAAGATTTCTGGAGTATAATAGATTTAAAATTTGTTCCACAAATTCCTTGGGAACTGGGAAATATGCTTTGAACAGAGGAACTGCAGTTATTGGGCAAGAGTAATTCACTTAACAGCAATCAGTGGTTGTGCTTCAGAAAATACAGCATACTCCCATAATGAAACTGCGGGGTGGGAATGAAGAGAAAAAGGCCAATTTCTTATTTAGTTTCCTTCTTTTACCACACATGGCCTGAGTTTGCTCTGGGAGGGAAAATGGGACCTTCTGGGTACTTAGCTTAAAAAATAAAGAAATCCAGTTCTTCTAGCATTTGTCTTAAGAATTATTAAACACATGATTAAACTACCTTCTCCTTTACTATCTCTTATTGAACCAGACTACCATGAATTTTGTAGGAATAGCAGAAAAAAGTGGACTTTTTGGAGTGGACTGCAGCTTTCAACCTAGCTTTCATCTGTGCCTAATGCTAAGAAGGGGGATATAGGTTTTTGTTAAGTGAGTGTTGCTTAATTATCTCCTTGGTGTTATGCTTGAGACTAGGAGAAAGAGGAGAAATTGGATGATATGCCAGATGGACTCAAGCAAGGAAATACTGAGTAAAGAGGTGGACACCCACAGTTACAAGCAGAAAAGAGATCCCCCCTTTCTCTGTGTCGCTGAATTTCAGTACTAGTGTGAGGTCCTGGATTGACAAGCCCAGAAACTTGGGTCTCCTGTTTAGCCGCAGAAACATTATACTGTGGGTTAGCGTTCTGTTTTTCCAAAAAACAGCCACAACACTAGAAATACTTCAAAAGATGGAGGGGGGGGGAAAGGGAGGGGGGCAGGAGAGAAGGGGAGAAGAGGGAGTTGTACCGAAAGATGAACTAGACAGTACAAAGCAATGGGAACCAAAGGAGGCAAGAGCGATCCCATACGGTATTCCCAGAGGTGGGATGAGAAGCAGGAGCAGCTGGACCGTGTTCACCAAGCCGTCGTGCAGAGACGGGGGGGTGGGGGCAACCAGGCAGCCAAGCCCAAGCTGCATGGAGGGTGGCGTGGGCTGGGGGACGAGGGGCTCCCCGCGAGCCCTGGCTTCGGGGCCACTTGGAGGGAGGCGCTGGGGGGAGACAGGTTGGAGGGAGACGGGGGGAGCTCTGCAAGAGCTGGCGTGATTTCACCTGGGGTTGCGTGGGAGAGGGAGGGAAAGGCGGGTTCCTCCCTGCTCTCCCTGGGCACTGCGCTTTCTCAAGCCTTTTTTTTGACAGCGAGGCGCAGTTAACATGGGAGACAGGCTGGTCTTTGGAGCAGAGCTACAAATGATTAATTGTATCAAGAAAAAGAAACAGTGTCTCCTTGCTGAGCTTTGTAACGGGCTTCATATAAATTTGCGTGAAATATTATGTGGGATTACTGCAGCCAGCCAGGAGTTTGGCTGCAGGAGCCAAGAGGAGGATGGGAGCCCGGCCAACAGGAGAAGCAGGAGATGAAGTGGATCGTGTTTGCCAAGGCCAGGAGGAGAGCCAAACCATAGCTACAGTAGCATAGTAATGAGGAATGGGAATTGCATTCAGCATCAATTCTTCTTCTTATCATGATCGTTATAGCTCTGAATCTAATTGTCCTACCCTCCTCCCCGCCCTTGCCGCAGGCCCCGGCAGGATGGAGGATAACAACAGAAGGTAGAGAAAATAGCATACAGGAGTTTAAACATAATCCTGCTGGAGCCCACAGCTGGTGTTGCATGAAACCACTTACCCACCCACCAGCGCAGACCAGACTGTTGTAACAGACGCTCTCTTCTTACCCAAGAGGGGTGTAGGGGTGGTGGGGGAGGCGGTGCGGGGGGAAGGGAGAGGGGTGATGCGAAATGCCATTTTCCAGGTATTTTCCTCACAGCAGCACATAAAGGACAATCAGAGAGAGCTGAGACTTCAAAACAACATTTACTGGACCCACCTGCTTTCTCCCAGCCCCGCACAGTTAGTGCTTGCTTTGGTTCCCATCTTGCTTCCCATTCATCTCCAAAGGAGATCCTGCCCTTCAAAGCTAGAGAAGACTGCAAAGGCAGCTGGACCACCGGCTCTTGTCCTGTCCCTGCACCTGGGGAGTCCCTGGTTGATTTAAGCAGAGAGATCTCACCTGGAGCTTCACATCTATGAACGTACAAGGTGCGGCAAAATTTGAATTGTGTATCTCACCCTTGTTTCCTTCGGGGAACCGATTGCAGTCCCAGACCTGAGCATCCTTCCCAGAAAGCTGTGTCTGAATCCAGACTTGGCATCCTCAGTGTGTAATGGCCTGAACTCAGCCTCTTCCCCCAGAAATAGTTCAGATCTTAAACAACTCTGCGCTTTGGGACTCTTTCTAGGATTTTTGATTCTGCACAAAAACGCCTTAGCCTTCATGTGACTAATAACCAGTGACAAAGGACCTGAACAGACTTTCTGAATCTGTGTGTTATCGCAGCTGAGCTACACACTGAAGGTGTTCTGCAGGCAACAGCCCTCTTGGCAAACCAAAGGGTAACCTTATCATCAGCTGTGCCAAATGGAGCGGCACTAAGTCTGCCTCAGCCAGACATCACGCTTTGCCTACCTCCGAGGCCTTTATACCGTAGGATGTGCTGCTCTCCCCTGGGACGGAGACTTTCTCGGCAGGGGCGGGAAGTAGGGTACACTCAAACCTTTGTGGAATAACCTACAGTCCCAGCCTGTGTGCACAGACAACCTCCAGCCTGGCTAAGAAAAGGGTGTGTTTTTTCTCTCTCTTTCCTCCAGCTGGAATGAAATGTGAAATCTTCTCATAAGCGCAAACTGAGAGATTCTTGTTTTCTCGAAGGACATAGAGCAGAGACTTGAATTTCTTCTCCCAGCCAACGTTGAGGGAGTTCCCCTCCTGTAGGGTGGGTGCTTGCCAGCCTCACGGGGCGTCAGAGTGCCTGGAAAAGGGCAGCGCCAACTGAGAGCACCGTGTGCTGCCGGCTGGGGATTCATCCCTTTGCTCTCCAGCAACAACACCGCAACATCACCCCTGTCTCCCATTGTATCACCTGGTCAGTGTGGTTTCTCTCCTGCCCTTAGTCGTGAAGAGAGGCATAGCTTTTCTGGTGTTCTGTGTCAACGCCAGTTCTAGCTCTGTGCTTTATTTGAGATCGCCACTGTCCAGAGAATCTTTAGAGGAGATCATACACAGCTTTCATTAAATGTTTCAGGAACTGTTCCGTTTCCGTGTGCATGGAAACATATATTAAAAATTTGGCCTGTGTCACACATGTAGTCTCACTGGGGACACAAATTAAACTTTGTATGCTTAAAAGAAAAATCCACCACTAAAGTAGCTCCTCTTCAAAAAAGAAGATTTGAAAATGAACTGTTTTGAGGTTAATAAAAAGTATTCCCTGTGGAAGTAGACATCCTGAAAGAGTAGAATATACACAGATGGGATATCTCTCTTGTTTTGTTTTCATTTCCTTTTGCAGTCTTTTTTGCATTTTAACAAGCTAATTTGGGCTCTGCAAGCCAATGTTGGCTGTGTATCTGCATTCACTAGACTGCCCAGGGCTCTACCCTTCCAGAATTCAGATCTGCATAGAACCACCCGGACTCCGGTAGTGTTGATTTTGCTTTGTTTTGTTCATCATATTCTGCCCCTCTCATAGGAAAGGGTTTCTTAACTCAGCCTGAACTGAGACTGAAAAAGTAAATTGTTTGCTCTTTCCCTTGAGGCTTAGCCCAGAGTTTTGTTTTCTTGAAGTGTTCAAATGAACTTCAGGTTTTGTGATGTGGCCAAATACCATGATCTGTATTTCTCTGTTTTAACAAAACCAAATTTTCTTCCACTCTCTATACCTCTTACCATTGCTCAAGATAAACAGATGTATTTCTGTCCATCAGCTAGCAAACGGTAAACTTTGGTTCCATCTCCCTGAGCACCTTCTAAGCAGTGATCTAGCCTTCCTCTCTCTTTCCTCTTCACATTTGGCAACCATGTATGTAGGGCTTCAGGCAGACACTCCTCAGAAGCCAGTACCTCTAGGCTACTCAGATCCTTTACTGCACTTGACGTTGGAATACAAGTAGCAAAGATCAACTCCCTCGACCTGGGTAGTTCCTCACCCTGCTAGCTTTCCAAAAGAAGCCAAAGTCTTCCCCTTCACCTGTGAGGGCACCTTTGCATTCGCCTACAAAACCTCAAAAGTTTTGATTAAATGATCCTGTATAGTTACAAAACCTCAAAAGTTTTGATTAAATGATCCTGTATAGTTGGTTTTGCTGCCTTTGTTCACTCTGTATAGAATGCCCTCATATATAAACAGACGTGCACAAACTGTGCACCCTAGTAGGGAGGAGTATCTTTACTCCTGGCAGGCAACAGCCTGAGATTAGTGAGATTAAGGTGAGATTAAGCAGCAGTAGGAACCATAGCAGAGCTATAATCTGAGCTATAGAGAACTGGAGTTGAAAGCTGAGTAATAAACCAGTTTATCTGGGCTCCTCCATAAAAGAGCTGCTGCTGTGACACATATGCAGCCTAATGGCACTTGAAGAGGTTAATACAGCTGGAAAGTGAGTTTTCGGATTAAATCCTTTTCCTCTTGGCCTCAACATAAGGCAGCGCTCTATTAGACTTGACCTTTCTTAATGTGAATTAGCAGCTCAGCGGAACAGGATCCAGAACTCAGGGTCCCTTCCCTCCTCACATCCATGCATTAATGTAACAAAAGCAAAAAGGTGTCAGCAAGGCTAAGAATAACTGAACAGATCTTCTGCCAATTTGGAATAAAATATAGGACCCTCCAGAAGTGGAAGTAACTTGGTTACTTCTGAACTTTAGGTAAGGGAGGCATTTTAATTCACCCCCCTCCAAACCGCAAAAAAAAAAAAAAAGAAACATGGACAAATTCAGGTACTGCATTTAAAATAAAAACTAAATAAAATAAAATTAAATGAGTTAGTTCATCATTTTGGTAGGACAAACAAAGAGGGAATGCCAAATTATCTCTCTAGAATGTAAATTACCTTTTCCCTCCTGAAACAGATTTTTTTGACAACTTGAACATAATAAAGTACCCCTTGCCCCATTTCCCCTGGTGTCCTGGAAGGTTTCCTCACCCATTCCCCTTGCTCAAAATGTTTCATCAATCTTGTCACCTTCGTCCTAGCCTGTCTCATAAGTTAATGGATGGAGCCCAGCTAGACATGAAGATGTGCCATCCAGGAAACCAGACCAAAACTGGTATGTTTAAAACCGTGTTTGAAGAGAGCACAGGATGACAGGGAGGGGGGAGAGGGGGCAGGGGATGTTTTTTCCTTCCCCCGGTGCTTTTCTTTCCCCCTTCTTCTCACAGGAGCTTGCTGTTGTCCAGCAGTCCAGAGAAATAAATAAATAAATATATATTTCTTTTTTGGCGGGGGATGGGAAGGAGGAATGATAACCAGATCCTCATGGCACATCTGTCTTCGGGTCCTCATGGGAGTCACAGCTGTACAAAGAGGGGAGAGCGAGAGGAAAGGGGTGGGGGGGCTGGTGTCCAACTTCAACTTTCTAGAGATGGAGTTATTTTAAGCAATATCTTTGAAACAAAAAAACATGTGTTCTCCGTTCTGCAACGCGCCGGGCAAGGCTCAAACACCGGGCTGGGTTGCCCGGGGTCGCAGACCCCGCCAAAAAAAACAGAGAGCTCTGAGGTGGGTCTGAGGCGAAGCTGGTCACCAGCGAGGAGCGGTGACGCGGCCAAGCCCAAAGGAGCGTGCCCCGGTTGGCAAACAGGGACCGCAGTGTTGACTGCCCCTCCGGTATTTCCCTTGCAGCGCGCTGCGCGCCCGGCGCGCGCTGCCACGAGCAAATGTTCCATGATGCGTGGATGAAGGATGGGGGCTCGGCGTACTGGGCACGAGCTTTGTGTGCCTTTCAGGCTGGAATTTACTTTGATTTGTTTTTCAGGTTTTGATCCGCCCAGGCTTGGCTGGACACACTGCCGACCAGGGGAGTGGTGACACATCGCACCCCGCTATGTTGTCGTGCCGGACTTCGGGCCCGCCAGCCGCTGTGTGGCCAAGCCCAGTCCCACACCGCTTCCCCGGTTAGCAGTTCACACCATCGCACCTTGGTGCCTCTTCTGCACCTACAAAAACCAACTTTCACACACCCTCAAAGGAAGCATTTAACTACGGTTAAACACCGAGCACCGGTCTGGATGGTAACTTCCTCAAAGGCTAAGTGTTTTCAGACAGGGAAGTGTCGGTTCGATCACATCCCCAAAATCCAGGTGTTATTGTTAATTGGGTTTTAAAAGCTGTCTCAGCCCAGAGAGGAATTAAGCTCCATTTTCAAACAGAAACAAATCAGCTGCTTTTCTGAGAAAGGACCAAATACTTCCCCCACTCAAAGCTGTCACGTGTTTTTTGACCGGGTGGAAAGTAACACTCTTCACCCAGCGCCTGATGAAGAAAAAGTGGTGCAATGGAGAAGGATTCCTGTCTGCCAGTGTGTTTGGGATTGCGCTCACATGATGCTGAAGCTCTTGGGACTCAGGATTGCATATGAGATGTTAGGGGAGGCCCAAGGGCGTTCCAGAGATGGGAGAAAGTAATGGCCTTTTTCTCCTGCGTTCTTGGGACACACAATGATATTTTCACGGGTTAGGGGAACGGTCAGCTAGGCAGAAAAGAGAAGCCCTATGGTTTTTGGTATTTTAAGCTACAGATCTCCCAGTTTTGCACCGAGCATGCAGATTCTACAGCATTTGAGCTTGGTGGAACTTCTTATGGTAAGGGCGTTTGCATTCATGAAAATATGCAGGTTGAGGAATAAGGCTTCGCTCACATGCCTTTTGTTCACTAAATGATTATTTTATGTCTGAATTTGCTGAGTGCCCACAACTCAGAGTCAGTGGGGAGCAGAGGGTACTCAGCATTCCTGAGAATTAGCCCCAGGATGTATAAGTATTTCTTTAAGTCTCCTTAGCATTTTACAGGCTTGGCTGATTTTCAAGATCTTTAAAACATGACACCGTACATTTGTCCTATTTTTGACTTTCATGTGGGTGTATGCCCATGGTGGGAGTGCTGGTATAGGAATTTACCTCAAAAGCAATCTTTAAATCCAGCCTCTTGTTTTCCCAGGGGTATTTGTTTACATAAAAAGCTTTGTCATGGCAGTAAGCACTAATGTGTTTGAAAACCTGTCACATCGTAATTAATTTATCCTCATTGCACCAAGCTGTTAGATAGGTTAGCATTTTCCCCATATTACAGAAAGAGAAGTGAGGAACACAAATTAACCCATGAAGTGTCTAAGGAGGCCGTAAGAGAGCTGGAAAATCAACACACAACTCCAGAATTAACTGGCTAATGCCTTAACCACATGAATATCCTTTCTAAGGTTTTATTCATTGCCATATCCTTTTTCTGCTTGATCACTTAGGGCAAAATGACCTGTCCCTAGATAACATTTTATATGCTGGAACTAAAAATAAGAATTCTCTTCTCCTACTCCTAAATTGTAGCATTGTAAGCGTACAGCATGGGAACTTACGTGAAAAAAATCTACTAGGGATCAAGAGGAAAAACAGATAAAGGGCAAGCGTGGGAGAAGAAGGCAGCTATCAAGAGAAAGAACCTTTGAAAGTGTCTGCAGGGGATCAGCTCCAAATACTTCTCACTGTTCAAGACTTTTCTTGCCATTTTTCTCCATGCCCTTCGGAGAAATAAACATGGGATTGAAGAGCATTTACATTAATCCTCACACGTGATGCATGTATGTGCAGACACTTACCATGTTATTTCTTCAACACAAATTCAGCCACCTCGTTGGAGAGGCATAGTGCAAAAGCTGCAGGAAAACAATCATATCTTCTCAATTCATTTTATTAGGCTTTTGTCTTTGCCTCAAAATACAGTTTTGCTATAGTTTTCAAGTGACCGTAGAGCTGATGAAAGCCTGGGGCTGGTGGTTTCTCTGTAGTCTTTGTAAGTATGAGGAATACAAGATTCTTCATACACCCTACTGTCACCTCAGGCTAGTTTTGCAACCATTTTGCAGTGCCAATCCCAGACCCGCCAAGTCTCACAGTTCCTGGTTGAAGAGTCACTCAACTGGCCCCTGTCTCACAGTCCCTCATGGCAAGGCTGGCACTTCACTTAGCATCGCGTCGCAACTGCTCTCCGGCTCCAGGACCCTTTTATACCGGATGGAGCCAACTGGCCTGCCAACCCTCCAGTCTGGGACCTGGGCTTCCAAATAAGAGGTGATTCATCTACTGAGACTGTGTCCCTCTGACTCTACCGTCTTAGTCTCTTCCAAGGAATCTGCGTAGAGAAAAAACCCCTTCAGTGCAGGATGCCTTTAGCCATGGCAAGAAAACCCTGCCCTACCCCTCTGCTTCTGTTGTGCTTTCACTTTGCAGGAACCTGGGTAGTGTTTAGGTGTTTAGTTAAGCATTGCTCATTGCCAGTACCTGCTATTGTGAAATCAGAGCTGCACAGAACAGTGTATGCAAGCTGAAGCAACCTTCTTTAGAAAAATTAGGGTCCCAAATACCTTTGGGTCTTGAGGGAAAAGCCGTAACATGCCTTAGAGCAAGGTTCCCAAAAGTGCTTGGCTATGGTATTAAAACAGGCAGGCAGAGAGCTGGGGTTGTTCAGCCTGGAGAAGACAAGGCTCCGGGGAGACCTCAGAGCAGCCTCCCAATATCTGAAGGGAGCTACAGGAGAGCTGGGGAGGGACTCTTTGTCAGGGAGTGCAGTGACAGGACAAGGGGGAATGGTTTTAAATTGGAAGAGGGGAGATTTAGATTAGAGACCAGAAAGAAATTCTTTGCTGTGAGGGTGGTGAGACACTGGAACAGGTTGCCCAGGGAAGCTGTGGCTGCCCCATCCCTGGAGGGGTTCAAGGCCAGGCTGGATGGGGCTTGGAGCAACCTGTTCTGGTGGGAGGTGTCCCTGCCCAGGGCAGGGGGGCTGGAACTTGATGATCTTTAAGTTCCCTTCCAACTCTAACCATTCTGTGATTCTATGATATGCATGAGCACAGGAGGCATTTGGCTGCTCACAGAAGAATAACACACCACCTCTTTGGGAACCCCGGCCCCAAAGCAAATTCCCTGCCATTTACCACACACTTACTCCTTTCCCATTAGAGTGACTCTGGTGTAAGGGTTTTGCATAGCAGTCACAGAACAACCGGTGGCATTTTGCAGTAGTGTGACTTGGGCGGAAATTTCTTACTAGTCATCTGACCGAAATAAAGCCAGGTGTTAGCTGAGATAAGGTCCTGCGTATGCACTCCTTGGGGTTGCCTGATGGACTCGCTGCCTTCAGACGGCAAGCATCCTGGTTTCAGCCTGTAAGTAACCGGCAGGGAACGCACCCAGCGTAGCACCTGTGCCATGCAGCCTGCTAATTCGCTGCCAAAGCTGATCTTAATGTCTGACCACCAGATACAATACTCGCCTTCACTTAGGGAAAAGTGCTAACTGTGGTGCTTAGAGGTCGTTGCTGTGCTAGCAGCTGTGATGTCATGGCTAAGGGCAGCTACAACGTATTTCCTCTTGAAGCCAAAGTGCTAATAAAAGTATACGTAGAACTGAAATAAACCTAATCATAGCATTCAGCTAAGCCTTTCAATAGGGATGTCTACATTCATGATTAAATTCAAGACAGGCCTTCCTGTAGCACACAGAAATTAGTATCCTTTGACAATCAGCAGAAGGTTTGTTATACACAGAAATGGTGGAAAATGCCTCACTCAGGGGCTACCAGATTCGAGGTGAACTCCTACAGCTACAAACAAGAAGTCACTTGACTCTTGTGCATAAACATTGCAAGAATTGGGAGAGATGAGCAGGCCTTGGGCTCATGCTTGGAGCTGAGCCCTTTAAAGAGGAACCAGGAATCCACACATGTGAGTCCATGGTCGTTTGGGAGAAGTCCAGTCAAAGAACCTTCCATCTCATTAAAAACAAAACCCCATGAGCTGCTGTGATCTGCAAGCAATCTGAAGGAAGCAGGTAATACTGTCCTTCAGCAGGAGCAGTTCATGCATAGTTAGCAGGATTGGAAAAATAGAGCATAATGAGTTTTTTGTGTCTGGGTGGATAATGAATGCTTTTTTAATGTCTACAGGGCTTTTACAGGTGAAATTTGAGCCAGCAAACTGGCATTATGCCAAACCCAGCTCAGCTCCGCTCTCAAGTTGGCTGCAAGGCACAATCATATTCTCTGTTCCTTCTCTCCCCTTTATCTCTTAAAAGGATAATTCCTGAAAATTTACATTAACTGGCAGACTTGGGGAGGGGAGTGGGTAGGGGGACTTGCTTGCTTGATTTCTGGAAAGTGCTCAACTTGAGGTCTTCTGTCTCATCTCAGGAGCTATTTAGACCTCATTTGCTTGCATAAAGGGAGGTGGGAAGCAAAATATCCTAATATTCCTTACTCTCTAATCTTTCTAAACAGGCTTCATTTAGCAGAGCATCTCCCTCCCTGCTCAGCCTCTGTTGTGAGAGGCAGAGTTCTGTTATGCAAAGCTCCCCTGGCCGGCTCCTGAGCAGAGGATACTACGGTCAGAGCCAGGGATGGAAGCAGTAATGAAGAAAAAGAGGGACATCGCTTTTCAGTTTCACAGTTTACAACCAGTCAGTGACATTTGCAATGCTCCCTGGCGAGGTCATGCTGTGTTGTTCAGGCCTCCTGTTGGACATGCAGCCCAGGAGCAGTTTCCTCCTCGGATGGGAGCTCAGAAGAGGCTGCAAGGTACAATGTCTTTATGGGAGGACTTCACCCATGCACAGATGCATCTTGTAAGCTAGGGTATATATGGTGTTCAAGGCAGTGCTTCGGGTGCTCCCAAGGACTTGCAGGCCCTTTAAAGGACTGACCTGGCAAGTGTACATCTGGAGAAGGCACTGCTCTGTTCTTTGTTCCTCTGGTAGGGCTTGTGTGGTGGTGTGAAGGAGGTATTTTCTCTTTGCCAATGAGCAGAGAAGCCTCCTAGAAAACCACCTGCTGCCAGTGTTTCACAGTGAATGTTACCCACATTATCCCTGGCACAGCAACATAGCCAGCTTGGAAACGGACATTATGAAAGAAAAATAATGGCTCAGCATTTCAGCCACAGCGGTACAATGGGTTTATTTTCACCGCGCCATGGAACGAGCAGGAGAGGTAGGGCTGCTGAGCTCTGCTTCTGGACCTGATCTAGTATCACAGAAAGGCTTTGTGCCATATGGATGTGCCAGCTTGACAGGAGTGGCTTGGCGCCTTCTGCTGTGTGCTGCCTTGCTTGCTGCTGACACCCACATTCAGAGTTTTGCTCAGAGTCTCTTCAGTACCTCTGCCCTTCCACTGCTTCATCAGAGTGGTAGCCTCTCCTGGCATAGGAGGAGATAAGAAAAGGGTCCACTGCTCCGGTTTCTTTCTTTAGTACCAACAGTTCTGACATTTGAAAGCCTGTGTCCCAATATTCAACCTTGATTCATCTTTCTCTCTTTTACCAGCCAGTTTAAGCACCTCAAAGTCATGTTTATGAGTTGGGTGGGTTCATTTGTCTTTTTTTGTTCTTGGAACATCACTATAAATAAGACACAGAAGACGACTGCTTTGAGACTGATTCAATGCCAGGAACATGAGCTGAACTTCTACCTCAGGTCAAAAAGTGAAAATGACTAAGTTATGTTCTTCTTAGCTCTTAGTAGGTTTGTGTTAGTCATAGAAATTAAACCAGTTGGTAACCTCCGTGTAGGAAAGCTGCAGGCTTTAAATACCACAAGAAAGCTTCTCATGCATTGGCAAGGTTGTGTGTATCTCTGTACACAAACTATCCCAGGACTTTGACTAACTTTTACTTCAACTGCTAATCCTTCACTTTTCTGTCTTAACTTATAAAAATCAGGCAATCCTCATGCATGTCCAGCTATGGGTGGGATGCTCTCTTTGTGGTCTGAAAGCCAGTCAATTTGCTGTCTTGATATGGAAGGTGTTTGACATCAATGAAAGCTCTCTTTCTCGACCATCTGCCTAGTCCAGGAAGAAGAAATAATATTTGAGCCAGATCCCCCAGACAACCTGAAGAGCAGCTCAGAAGTCATTACCTTCTGAACTGTGTTATAAGAAATTTGTATTTAACCTCATTTGGCTTTGACTCCTGTGTCTCCCTACTTGCATCATATGTTTTGGGTTGTTGGGTGTTTTTTTTCATTCCCAGAGTAACCAAGAGATATAGAGTAAATAAAGGAGCCGGACAAACAGAAGTAGATGCTAACCTATTGACTCACCATTTCATGAAATCAATGGGGGATTTAGAAACCAGAGATGGAAAAGCCCTATTAAGTGATCTTATCTATCCCACTGCCAAAGCAGGTTCAAGTATGGGACGTTATTAGCCAAGTTCCAGTCTCCTAAGTGAGTCAATTGTATCTACATCAGACAGTACTAGAGGAGAACAATCTAATCACCTAAAAGCTAAAGCATTTTCTTGGTTGTCCAGAGCCCTTTTTTACTAAGTTCAGCTGACAAGATGGCTGTGGATGATGAGCACTACCCTTGTAAATAGGTGTCACCCTTTACAGTGATAGTTATCAGTGGTAAGTTTTACAGATAACTGGCTGACTAACAAAAAAAAAAAAAAACAAAAACCAAACAAAACCCAAATGAAGATAATGAAGTCAGAAATGGTTTGAAAGGAGAAGTGAATAAGACACAAACAGAACTTGGTGACTGAGCAGAAGCCAAATAGGATGCTAAGAGGATTTGTTTATTTCACGCCAATTAACCTTTGGGTTAAACCAATCAGCAATTGCATTCATAGAAGCTTCACAGCAAGAAAGATTGCAGTAGGAAAACAATTCTGGCTCCAAGGTCTAGGGGTATTCAGCTCAGTAGCTTTGTCCACATTGTTCTCATTGGTTTTTTTCCGTTCCTGGTTTTTGCCAACAGGATCCAGGCTTTTCTATTTGACATCATTTTATTTCACATGAATTTAGAGATGTTGAAAGATGCTGGCTTTTCTGTCTTAGATGCTGGCTTCTCTTTATACGTAGGAGCTAGGCAGCAGCTCAGTAAGCTTCCCTGGGCAGTCCTGCCAGGACATCCCAGACCTGAGCACAGAACTCGTTGTCCATCTCATTCATTCTCAAGTCAAAGCAAACATTTCACAGATCCTTAGATTTTAAGTCCCTAAAATGATAATTCTGAACTTTTGTTCTTGTCACCTGCAATGTAGTACATGACATTATAGATAGGGTATGACAAGTATCAATGCTACAGGCAGGATTTTTCTACCTCTTTCTCCGCTCCCCATCCCAGTCAGCAACAACAACAGTTATAATGTAGTGTAGTAGTGTAATATAAACACTACCAAGAATCATAGAATCATAGAATCATAGAATGGTTAGAGTTGGAAGGGACCTTAAAGATCATTCAGTTCCAACCCCTCTGCCATGGGCAGGAACACCTCCCACCAGACCAGGTTGCTCAAAGCCCCATCCAGCCTGGCCTTGAACACTTCCAGTGATGGGGCATCCACAATTTCTGTGGGCAACCTGTTCCAGTGTCTCACCACCCTCACAGTAAGGAAACAATATAAACTTCATTGATCATTAAAGTAGATCATTACCAACTGCAGATGAGCTTCATTTTTTTGGTGATAATAAGGTAACCATCAGGTACAGCAGGGATGGAGACCTGACCAGGTTTTAATTTACATATCTCCAGGAAGATGAAAGCCTGTTAGACCGACAGCTTAGTCCAACAGCAAATATAGAGAGAATGTTAGAGAAGCCTATGTTGGGGCTTCAAAGGAGGATGATAGTCCCTGAAGGAAACCTTGAAGGGTTGTCTGATGTCACCAGATGATAATAAGGTAAAATGAATGAGAAATGGGTGCTCTTTGAAAGTCAGAGATCATCTATAATCAAAAATGTCGTAAGCCTGCTTAGGCCTTCTAAGCATCCGTGGGACAGAATGTAGAAAGCTCTGGGTGGCCTTTTAAGCTCACACATGGAAGGCAATTGACATAAAAAGGTCCTTTGGCAAAAAATTAAAAACTTTAATCACTTGGGAACACCAGAAGGGTTGTTGTACAGTCAATGCTTACCTGCTCAAAAAGCACATTTGTGAAATTGCCATGTTTCTTTTAAGACCTTACTTTCAAGACCTGTGGGATTTGCCATTCTAGTATTTCTTACCAGCTACACACCAGTGTAACTCTCCTGACTTCAACAAAACAAAATATCCCAAAATCTTTCAATGCAAAGATTAGAGTAGCCTCAGTCAGGAGTAGGCCTTGTTCTGATAAACATCCAGATTAGGCTGTAGAGCATTTAGCTTAGACCTCTACTGAAATGAAGAAAAGTGGTCTTGGGTTTAAGGGACAAGGGGAAAAACAGAACAATATTCATTGACTCTGTAATTTCCAAATACTTGTTTTGTTGTTTATGCCAAGCAAAAATTATATCACCTACAGTATTCTTTTGCCATCCATTGGTTTTCTTCTCACTCCTAGACAGATACTGCTTAAATTCTTTCTCATTCTCCTGTTTAGTTTTGTCTTCTAGCTGGAAATAGTTGCCTCCTGAAAACATAGCTTTGCCTAAAATATATATATACACTTAAAGGCACAAACCACTTACATGCACAAATGTGCTATGAATCCAAATATATGGCATTCCCTACTGTCAGAACACAGGAATAAGAAGGTATTTTGGAGGCAACTGGCTGTCATGCACAATTTCCAATTTTGCACCAAAGTGAGAAGTAATTGCCACTGATTTGCTTCTGAGCATGGTGATGGAGAAAAAACGCTGCATGGCATAGGTTTTTGTGTGATATACTGCACACTTTGATGATGGCAAATTGCAGAGAATGTCACACACCCAATGTAATCAGGTATATTAAGCCCTGATAAAGGATCTCCTAGGGAGCAAATCATCTCCAGGGTAGAATTACAGTCTGATACGCTGCTGAGTGGGTTTTATTATTAAAAATACATGGTAAATTATAGGCTCCATATGCTCTTGATTTCACTGATTTTAAAAATAGAAAGTGAAAGCTCCCAGCTGGGGGCACAGCTGCTGCTAAATGCTAGTAGAAATCATAGCCAGGAGTGTCAGTTGTAAATACAGCAGCCTGCAACTGAAGCGGTGGGAGAGTTTTGTTTCTCCTTAGTCTGCAGCTGGATCTTGGGCGGGGGGGAGCCTTCCCCAACGCCTGAAGGGTCAACTGTCTCTTCTCTGAAGCAGATGCAGACATGTTTAGCTGCAAGATTCTCAAATATTGACAGTGCTTAGCCAACACTCTACTTCCAGGAACCTGTTGTTATTGTTGCTATCTTTCAAAATCATTCAAGTCTGAGCACTTATAAACGTCAGGATGGAGCTGGACTACAGGCTTCGTGACACCGTGTGTTGGGGTGAAGAGGAAGGCCAGCTATTGAGGACAGTTGAGGGCAATTTTAACGATCTACAGAAACAGTGAAGGGAAGAACAGAAGTGAAGAGAGGAATGGAAATCAGTCACCACAAGAAGTTTATACCACGTGGCTGTGTTGTGCCTTTTGTGCAAGCACCAACATTTCCCCGAGTAATCTCCTGCTGCCTTCTAGGTGGAAGGTTCTGTGGGAAGGAGACTATCGTACGTGAGCTATCGGGAGGGACAGCTGTAGAGATCAAGCATCTCCTCTTCCAGCAGAGAATAGCTTGCATTGGGTCATCATTGCCAGTGTGACAGCATAAAAACCTTCTGTCCTTGTTTGTGCTTTATTGGGGTTGTTTAAAATGCACCTACTTGTAAAGTCCTAAAAATATAAGATTCAGCTTCTTTCCAGCCTTCTGTACAAAGTGGAAGGGTTTTGTATAAATGGGCTTTAAAATGCAAATGTAAATAGTCCTTTTGCCTCTTCCCTTTTAAAGGAGAAAAAGAACGAAACAGTGAAAAGTGTTTTTAGCCTGTTGGTGAGGCTCTGTGCAGGGTCTATGTAATGAGAGACTCCAAAGAGAACAGTTTCCACACAGCTGCTGCCTCTTGATCTTTAATGTCTGCAGTGCTTCTGACTTGTTCAGCAGGGAAAATAAGTAATGCTATCTTGTTTAATCATGCTGTCTCCTACCTTGCTTAGCATTTAGTAACTGGACTGGACCACCTAACTTGAAGACCTGCTTTAAAGGCAACTCTTTGATGGCAGAAACCCTCGGCTGGGAATTTTTGAAACAAGAGCACCCTCTCATGGAAACCAGAAGGAAAGAGTGGTCACAGGCAGCTACAACAGGGAACATACATTTTCTCTTCTCCGAGTACGTATGCTAAGCTTTATGCAAGAATCAATTTCTCTCCTATTCTCAAAGGAAAAGTTAGTTATTCTGCCGTTTTTAATGTAAAACAGAAGAAAAAAAAAATTCACTGCAGATCACAGCTTACAAAAAAACCCCACTTTCTTCTCAGAATTCAAAAACACTTCACCAACCTGAAAGGCTAAATAGCATCTTCTGGTCCCAGCTGTAAGCTAGCACAGGAGCTCTGGCTGCTGAGGAGGCACACTCAGATGTACAAGCTGACCTTCAGGTTGCTTCTGTTTAGGTTAGCTACTTTTCTTGCTGCAAACTGCATCAGCAGCGAATTGGCTTCTCCTGAGCTGCTGCGGGTGCTCTCAGGGAGCAATAGTTGGCATGGCAGGACACAGTAATTGCTACTCTGTGCGCCCTTATTCTTGCACAATTAGTCTAAAGAGTTCTTTCACATGAACTTTCGTAGGTGCTCAGTGTGAGCTGCAATCAAATTCCTAAGGCTATGCTTGCAAGCCCTGTCTTACATATCAACAGAAGTGTTTCACAGATTGTGAAAAACAAGTCAGAAAGGCTGTGTCACACAACCAGGAGGTCTTCCAGTGATTGTATCGCCTGCCCCTACAAGCTAGATCTCTGCTGACTCTCACGGAGAAAATGAATGATGGTGTCCCTGAAGAGAAATAAATTCCAAGAGTGTTTATGAAGTTTCTTGCCTTGGACTTGCTCTTTCTCATCCTCTGTTCCATCATGTGGTTACAGGAGAGTAAGAACTGGGAGAAATGAGTTTGTATGTTCTTACGGTATCAGAGAACTTTTGAAGGGTGCCACTGCATATGCTTGCCATTTACTTATCTGCCAGTTTTATTTTGCCCTGGGCACCCACAGGGCCATGTGATACAAAGGATGTGCAAGCCCTACGAAGCCACATCAAACAGAAGAGGTGTGCTATGTCCAGGCATGCCGGCTGCACCTACTGAATGAAACATGTTCAAGCATTTCCTGAGAAAGTCTGGTGAGTCAAATCAGGCCAGTAGCATATCCCAGCTGTGTGCATCTTCTGTTTTTCTTGTGTTCCTGGTCATTAAAATAACTAACACTGATTGCCTCAGTTTCAAAAATTGTGTGTGTAGATCAGTGCTATGTCTGTATCATAGCACCCACATGGAAGCTGACGTAGTATTGTAGTTAAGGCTGCAAAACAGTTTTTGCTCCAAGCCCAGTGTTTTCCTTTGCTCCTGAGTTTCTGAAAGGTTCTACTTTCTAGGTTGAAATTTTCCATCACTGAGCTCAGCCAATGGCTTCTGGGAGAAAGTCTGAGGAAAATCCATTCGACCATTCTGTCAAAGTGGAAAACAAAACAAAACTTCTCTGGAAAATTATTTAGAAATATGTTAACTTGCACATTCAGTGAGGAAAACAGGAGCAGAAAACACAGCTGTGCTTCGATTAGGAAGCTGATTAGAAGGTTTTAAGGACACGTTTCCCCTTTCACTCATACTAGGCTTACCCTGACATATCTTTCCTGATTTCACTGTTCACTTGTACTGATTTAGGTGACAAGGGAGTTAGATATTATTTTACCACGGCACTAGAGTTATCTTTTGGCATGTACTGTGAATGCGAATGTTTTGTTATTTAGAGGAACGTGGGTATCATCACTGCGTAAGCAACACGTAGAGTCCCTACCCTTTGGCCTATGCCATGAGGCGTAGGAGCTGCCCCGTTTTGTGACACCACAGATCTGCTGAACAAACTGTGCTGCTGCAAGTGTCATTCAAAACCTGGAAATCCAGTGAAGGCATGAGAAAAAAAAAATAATAATAAATTAGTTCCTCTTGTGTGCATTACATCTCATGCAGAGCTCTCACACGTGATTATGATTAAGTAAATATTATTTGGTATGTAGTCCCTGTGTTGACTTTTTGTGCATGTGCTTACGTTATCATTAGGTAATGGGGGACACAAGAGGCAAATATTATTATTCGACAGGAATATCTATTTTGTTCACATTTCTACACATCTCCATAACAGGCATACACATCCCCTTCTTTTTATCTGTATCTCACCCTGAGCAAGATTCTAATATTCAGATATTAGAGTAATATCTCCCTATACATAAGGGATGAGTTTCCCACACCTCTGTTTTGATCACAGTGCCTCTCACGTTACCCACAAAATGAGGCCAACGAGTGGCCATGGTGTAGTCATTTACTGCGGTGGACGCCATGGATCAGGTCTCCAGTGAAACTTCACCGGGTAATGCTGATGAATTGCATCAGCTGGAAGTCTGGCTTGCTGGTGTATTTGGGAACTGTGGTGACGGAGGTGACTAATGTGTTGCAGTGTTTCTCAAGCTTTGAGGCTGAACATCCTGAGGAAACTCTGATCTCAGAGCAAACCTGAAGGAAGTGTCTTGTGTATGTTGTGGGAGAGGAAAGCTAGGAGGATGGATGAGAAGGAAAGGATTTTTAGGGGATTTCTAATGCTCAAGACTTGGCAGAACCAGATCTTGGGACGAGCTCACATTAATAAACAGAGCTTGTTTTGCTGAGTCTAGAGAAAAACTTAGTGAGAAAGAAATGAAAAAGCTCTTGTGTTATAAGTTTTAAGACGTGCTAGAAGTTTTCACAAAGAGAAGAAGAAAAAAAAGGAAAAAAAAAACCAGGCAAAAGTTCACATTTCCACATCTCTCTTTTTCTGCCTTTTGTCTTCTAGTCTTCAAACAAACGGGTTTTTTCCAAAGAAGGCATTTAGTGTTTACATCTTTGGACAATAAACTGTTTCACGAAATCACTCTGTGGAGCTAACCCTTACCATGGGGGTCCTGGGCCAGAGCCTTTGGCAGGGCTGAGCTCTCTTATCCTATGGACAAACTGAGGAGAAGAGTGGGCTGAGGCTTTTCTGAAACCCCATCCTGCTGCATTCAGCCGCTCCGGGGTGATCAGCATGGTTAGTCCCATGTGATGGGGAGACAAGGGGGATAAAGCACTAGCATTTGATTTGCCTGGGGCAGAGGTATCACTTGGGCCAGTGAACATGAATGAGACAAACATATTTTACAGGCCACCATCACGCAGTTCTTTAACAACATCACCCAACTTACCTCCCAAGAATTTCAAGCCTGGAAATGTCGGGAAATTCTTTAAGTCAGGAGAATGATGATATGACGGGAAAGAGGTGGAGGGCAAGCTTCAATGTGACCTAGCACATTAACTGCTCATAGTAGCCACTAGGAGTGGCTTCAAGTGTAACTGTTTGCCCCCTGACTTGCGTGAGCCAGATGTCACGAATGCTGAAGGGAAGAGTGGGGGAAATGAAGCCGTTCGCACGTATTGCCAACACGAACAGGCGTTCATATCTGGAAAGCTTAAACATGGGAGCCCTCCTGTGGTAGTTCTTTAGAAGTATGTTTTTCACCAGCATAAAGCAGTCACCAGAAATGCGTTGAAGTCCAAGTAGACAGCAACACAGTCATAACAGAAACCTGTATCTGTGGGCAGTGGGTATGAGTGTGCATGTATACACAGCAACTCAACGTCGGTGGGCAAGCCAGCCACACATTGCTTGCCTTGGGCAGATCACAAAATTTAACCTGACCAACCCCATGACAACTCAGCAAATTAAGCTTGACCTTGAACATTGAAGCCATTTGCACCTGTGTGAGTCCGAGAGGCTGACTGCAAGCACAGCGCCACGGCTCCTGTTTATTTGGAAGATTTGAGGGTAAGGCATATTCTCTGTGCACCCGGAGTGTCAAAGTGAACCCGCCAGCAGAAGAAGGCTGTGTGCTATCTGTGAAGTTCCCCCTGCACAGAAGCCTGGCCCAAAGCTGATGTGTGACTTACAGGACCTATATGAAGCCTGTAAGAGAGGCAGATGGCCTGACTGGGCCTGAAGCAATCCCAGGCTGCTGGTGGTGAATTTGCAGATCAGGCTGAGAAGTTACAAGAGAGTGCACAGGGTGAGTGCCACCAGCAGTGGTCAATGCTGCCTGGCAGCTCACTCCATGAGGGGACCTCATAGGGTCACACACGGCAAAGGACTGCAGACACAGCCAAAGCAAAACTCTCTCTGGGGTCCAGGGATTGCCACCCACCCACCCAGTTCACTCAGTGCTCACTGGATTTACAGCTGGGATAATTACCCATCAAACTGCGCAGAGCGATCGGATGAGGAGCTCTTGGGTGCTTAATTCTCTGCTGAATTCACAGTGGCTTTTTTTGTCACAGCTCCTGGTGTTACAGTCTGCCTCTGGGGTTTGCACTGGAGAATTTCACCTCTGGCCACCCCAGGTGGATCGTATTTGTCAGCCGAGGGTACAGAAGAATAATCCCCAAATAAATATTATTTTCTCAGTATTTCTGAGAGGAGGGAGGGCAGGACTGACCCTTTTGGGAGCATCATACATTTAAAACCACATGAGCTGGTCATGAATCCACTCTCTAAGGATGGTGGCTTCGTGCTGTATTGGTATGCACTAACCACTGTAACGGCTGTATCCTATTAACAAGAATGTGTTTTCACTGAAACAGTCATTTATTAATTATTGATACTTCACTAAGAGGAAGACTTCAAAAGTATCTATCTCTCTAAAGTCAGAAAAGACAAGGATTTTGGAATATTTTTGTCCGAAGTTACAAAACTGTTAAATTTTAATGAACAAACAAAAAGCCTTTTGAACAGAAGTAACACATATTGCCACATACTGCAAATGTACACACTGGTTAACCAGCACCCACTTTTATGCAGGTTCCAGACCATGTTCTGAAACTCACTTGGTTAAGGTAAAGCTTAAACAAACTTGAGTTTGCTTATTCAATGTAGCAGCATCCAAAAGACTGAACCTCAGTGTAATTATTGCGTAAGAGGTTGTGTCCAGGAATTTTAATGTGAAGGACCTGCTTTTATCTTAGATGCTTAAAATGAGAACAGGGATGATGATGCTTTAAGTCACCAGTGATTTTTATGGAACAAAGGTGTATAATAGCCTAAGTGGGATCAAAAGTATTGATCACTTCTGTTACCAAATGGATGTCCTTTTTATTGTCTATTGTAGGTTTTAGAATCATAGAACGGTTGGAGTTGGAACGGGCCTTAAAGATCATCTCATTCCGACACCTCCCACCAGACAGGGTTGCTCAAAGCCCCATCCAGCCTGGCCTTGAACACCTCCACGGATGGGGCAGTCACAGCTTCTCCGGGCAACCTGTTCCACAGTCTCACCATCCTCAGATTAAAGAATTTTTCTTCCTAATCTATAATTTAAAGCTACCCTCTTTCAGTTTGAAACCGTTACCCCTTGTCTTATTGCTACACTCCCTGATAAAGAGTCCATCTCCACCTCTCCAGTCCCCTTTGGGTACTGGAAGGTTGCTATAAGGTCTCTCCAGAGCCCTCTCTTCACCAGGTTGAATGCACTTTTTTCAATGCACTCATTTTACAGCAGAGACTGACATCCTCCAGTTTCTCATGTGTCTTCTTGGTAGTGAGATTTAATATGACATATTTACACGTGGTTGCTTTTTTTTAACAGAAGTTACTATGCCCTAGTATTTGCTATATTCGTTACGAGAAATATTTTTACCTACAAGAGTATTTTATGTGCACTCACAAAGACTAAGAAGAAGCCTGTGGACACTTGCTAAAGTGCTTTCTAAGGCCAAGAAAGGAGTCTGTAGAAAACTAGCGGTCTAAAATGCTGAAATAATGGAAATTCATACTGTTTCCCCTCTTTTTATTCCCTTCTTATTATTCTCTTCCCTTCAATGCCACCACTGAAATACAGCTATGTAGAAGTTACCAGGCCATATAAAATGTCAGGTTTTCCAAAATTTTGCATGCTAGGATAAAAAATTCAAAATCCTAATTCTTTTCAAAATTGTTAAAATTCTTAAATATTTTGTTTGGGATACTTAAGCATTCTTGCTAGAGCTAACAGGGTTTCTGAATGCTTGACTCACTTGGGCCAGTCAGATGGCTAGCAAGGCAGGGTGCCTGAAGAAAGCGAGCAGATCTGGTGTATTTTTTTGATTAAATCAGTATACTACCAGCCAAGTCTCTATTATCTGATCTGATCAGATCCATGTGTGGACTAATGAATTATCTAAGGAGGCCACAGCAAACCATTTAAATGTCTAACTCTAGCCATGTGCAAAGTGTGTTGGTGATGGGAATAGAAAGAACATTTAAAGTGGAAGTTTAAGTGCTTCAACTAACTGAGGGTCAGATGATCCCAGATTTAAATCTTCTGTTTTAATATGTTAACATAAGGCCTTCTTACACCGCAGAACGATAGCCTCTTACTGTGTTAAACCAAGGTTTTGTCCGTATTCTTTGTGGTGTCACCAGCCACAATGATCTTCTGTGAGTTGCAGCTGCAGAAGCTTGAGTCATCTTCCACGGCTCGGTGCTGCTTTGCTCCCTTGCTCACCACCTGGACACCTGAGCCCATCAGACAAACAGATAGAAACCATAATTTTGGTGTGCAACACTAAATGATGACAATTAAGTAGAACTGTTTCTCTAATCTTAGGCGCTGTGTTAAAGGATATACATTTTAATTCAGCCATAAAGAACTGTTAATGAATTTGCATCTTTGGTAAAACTAATTGTGAAAATCAGTGAAGGTAAGATTTTGCCTTGTTCTTGTGGATAAACTCATGCACAAATATATATGTACAGATACATAAATAAAAATATCTCTGGTGTTATTTTCTTTTAGTTATATTTCATTTTTTCATCCTTTATGCCATGCTTTGCTCTAATGCAAACGTATCTGGAAGAGATGTGCACAAGGACACCACATGGGAAAAGGCCTAGACATCACTGATGTTTCACTGTCAGAGACTTCAGTGAAACTTTTAACTAATGCTTAATTGTCTGCTGCTAAGGAATGAATCTGACCCATAGTGAACTAATATGGTAAGGCTTGGTATTTTGAGACTGGCAACAGCTGGCAAGTTAACAGTCACCTACTGTGCAAGCCCGGGACATTTTTTTCCCAAGCAAAATTGCACAGGGCTTCCTATTCTGAATTCACACATGCTAATAACGTAATTACACATCTTCTTTGTTGCCACTGCCTAATTATAAAATATAATTTTCCTTTCCTAACATAGAGGAGGAAGTATAAATATTTTCATAAACATAAATCTTGATTATGTAGATCGATATTTACAAAATTAGGGCTGATGATGCTGTTGTGCAAGGACAATTTCCCATCACAAAAAAAGCGGTAAACTGAAGTAGAAGACTGAGATGTGCCGTAACATGATGAAAATAAAGGAAATCCTTCGAGGAGACTAATGATTCTGAAAGGGTTTGGCATAAGTCCAACCAGGAATGGTCCCGATTCTCTTGTCCCGGCAAAATTCTTTCTGGAAAGGATTTTTGCCATATATGCCTCTTTAAAAAGTCTTCTAAAACTGTGGGGTTTTGTGTCAAGTTTTCATGATTTCAAAATGAAAATGAAAATCAATTGAAAAATGAAAATGCCAAGGCCAAGTCTTAAAAAAAGTGTAAGCCAGTATTCCCTTCCGTGCAACATGTTGCAGTGACTGACATTTGACAAATGCTCTTTCTGATTTATACAATATCACCTGCTTCTGACCTTTCATGGATAATTGTAAAATAAAGCCTTGCCTTATAATTTTATCAGGGAATAATTACTCCATTGGTATAACTGTGATCAGACGTGGCCTTGTTAGCTGCAGAATGAAATCAGAAAAAGTCGCTTGGCCTCCAAGAGAAGAAGCTCTGTTGCTCATGCAAGTATCTTTAATAATATTTACTCAGAAATGTACGTACTGGCAAAGAGAAATGTAAAATGTTTTCGTTTCTGCATGTTTGTCCCAGTGTGAAAGTCCCTCTTTAATTACTTGCTACAGCTAGCTCCCTGCCAAAACCGGGGAGGAGGGCGGGGGAGCGGGCACAGGGGGGAGAGCTATTTTAAGAAATAAGGAGAAGTGTTCAAGGCTCTTTCCCTATTGTTGTTTTGCCACGATTTTGCTCCTTGAGAGATTCCGAGGTAGGAAAGGCTCTTTGCCATGCTTCCCAAGTTGGATATAGAGTGTGCACGTACAGTGAGCACCGCTGCTGCGGCAAGGACGTGTCTCGCCCCGGCTATAGCCTTGCCCTTCCTTCTCTTTCTTCCCTGTTGCACGCACCTGGAGATGTTAGAAAGCTGGATGGTCTTTCTCCTACAGCCCGTGCTAAATTACCGCAGCTGAGCAGAGAGTTCAAAGCCCCCCCAGTGCCATCGAAATCGCAAGATGGGGGAGCTCCTCGGATCTTTCTGAGCTTCAGTAACGGCCTGTTCCCTTTAAGGTGGTTTTGACATGCTGCATATTGCTTCTCTTTGTACAACCTGTACTTTTAGAAGTAGTTAAGGTATTCGTGGGTGTCTGGCGAAGGGATCTCAAAATCCCAGCCAGAATGTAAACAAAATACAGTTCTTCAATAAAATTCAATAAATATTGGCCAATATAAACCTGCAAAAATCAGACTGTGCCATGCAACATTAAACCTTGTGAACTGCTGAAATCCCTCACCTCGAGTCCTGTTCAAAAGCACCAGAAAAAGTACGGTCTAATATACACAAATACACAGAGACTGTTTTAGGATGGTGTGTAGAGGCCAATTAGTATATTTGCTCCATATTTTAGGGAGCGACTTTTGAATCAGTCTGTGCATTTAGAAGATGAGGTCTCTAAACCCCCAATCTATTGTCAACAGTGTTTTCTTTGGAAAATAAACTGGCTTGACTGAATTTGGAACGGCTCCCAAATTCAGCTTAGTGCTCACTTCCTGATAAATGGTAGTAGAAAATTTAGACCAGCTAACATAAATATTAGCATCTGTGTCCATAGAGAGAAGGTGCATATAATAATACTGGGTGGACATCACTCAAAAAATTGTTTAAGCCACTTAAACACTAGAATCCACTGTCCTTTATTTATACAGTACTGACGGATGGCTTGTCTGAAAAATCCAGCTAGGCTGTGGGGCAGCGCTGCTCTTATGGCACTTGTCTAGGTCCAGACCAAAACTGTATCTTACCCAGACCCCACGGAGGCCTCATAAATGTGATGTAGCCAAAATCCCTATGGAAAATCTTGCACATCCAATTATATTCTTATTTTTTTTAAGAAGCAGCTTGTGGTGTACAGGTAGGGTCCCCAGCCTGTGGGGGAGGTATGGAGAGTCAGGAAAGCAGGGGATAACAATGTCCTTCCTTCTGAGAAAACTTTAACAGCAACTACTGGATACTGATAGGATCACCCATCAGCTAATGGTAAGATCTGGGTAGCTTTGACTCCCAAACAGAAACGTGACTGGACAAATGCTCCCAAGTCACTGCTGAAAAAGCTCTGAGGGAGCAATTTCTGTTCGTAAGGAAGTGCTAAGTTAGAAGGACTGGGGAAATAAAAAAGAATAAAACATATGGGCATCAGCTGTCAGGGAACAAAAAGAAGTTCTTCCATCAAGTAGTATTTGGATGCCCTTGACAGCAGCATCCTCACAACATGCACAACTTGTATCACTACTGTCTTGCGGTAGTGTTTGCACTTCTGTCCGCGTCTGTCCCTCCATGTGCATGATATCACCATCTGGAAGGGGCAGGATGTTGGGGCTGTGGCAGAGGAGGGGAATGTGAGGAGGTGAGCGTAAGTTCCTGGCTGCAAGGACAGAGCAAGCTGCTTGTTGGGTTTGGCCTGTGGCAGGAAGGATGGCCAAAAACCTGGATCTGACCTCCATGGCCACTGGGCCCATTTGGCCTATTGTGTACCTTTTTTGCTTTAGCCATTCTGCACACCTTCTGATGGAAGCTCTCTGTGGTTGAGTTTTACAAGGAAAGCTGCACTTATACCATGAGAAGGAAGGCCTGTGATATTTGGCCATCACATGATGGCCTTCCAGTTGTCATGACAGAAAGACTTAAAACATAGGACACTGAAACTATAGGGAGTAGGTTTTTTTCAGCCTGGAAAAGAGATAACAGGAAAAGAGGTGGAGGAGCTACAGGACAAATACCTGTCTAATGGTGGCAGAAAAGGAGGTTATTCAGAAATTATTTGTTATTTCTCATAGGACAAAAAGTAGAGAACACCCAAGGAAATTAGCAGGCCCAAGGACCAAAGCAAACAGAAGGAAATGCTCCTTTACAAAGAGCATAAATTGTGGAATGCATTGACACAGGACGTTGTGAAGACCAAAAGTATAGTTTGGTTAAAAAGGAAATGAGATAAGTTCATGGAGAATAGACCCCTAGAGCGTCATTTAATTGGCATGCTACAGCTTTAACCTTCTACTGAGGAAGGCCCTAAAATAACTCCTGCTCTAGGCTGCAGAAGTTTGGCAGGGTAAGAGTTATCTCCCTCTGCCTTTTTGAAAAGGTCTAAGACTTTTTTCCAAAGCATTTACTGTGGGGCACTGTTAGAAACAGGAGAGTGGACTAGCTGGACCTTTGGTTTCAGTGTCACAGTTCCATTTCAAGGCACAGTAGGTTGTGGCTGGAGAGTGGGCCTAGAGGTATTTGTACAGGAGAGGCCGTGTGGTGACTAATTAAAGAGAAAACAGGGTCTGTGCTTTCAGGTCAGGACACTGTCTGTGAAGCAGTTCCAGCCCCACCACCAGTCTGGTGCTGAGGAGTCTGTTAGAGTGAAAGGTAGGCAGTGGTGTGGCAGGAAAACCAGAGCTGGAGTCCAGGTCTTCGCATATAAAATAGACAGCTAATTCATACTGACTTCAAAATGAAACAGTTAAGTGACTAAGTACTATAGAACCATATCTGGGGTCTGATGTTTATTATTTGCATTCCTTTAACCATCTTTAACTTTTTGAAACAATTCCATAAATGGAATTTCTTCTATTATTATTTTTTTCCATTTACAACCAAGCAGATGCTTTCTCTATTTATGGTAGGATCCACATATAAAACTTCCTTGGGCAGATGTTCTTCTGGACTCCTCTGTAGCCAGATTTTTTTCCCTTAGCCACAACTTTCTCATTCATTCAAAGAAGCAGGGATGATACAATGGAGGACATTGGTAAGCAAAGGTGAAAATAAGCTGTAGTGGTGTCTCTGTTCATTATTTTCACTCATCTATTTATCTCTTGATATGCAAATCGAAGAGGGGGACAAGCAAGTGTCCTGGAAATGTTTTAGTTCACTTGAGGTTTTATTATGTCTGATAGGAATTTGAGAAGTTGTGACATTTATCCGGCATTTCCAGACACCCTGGAGGCTGGTCAGAATTATTCTAGGTAAACTAATGGACATCTGGCATGTCCATTCCATCAAGCAGACCTTATGCACATGGAGTAGTGACCACTCTCACCAAAACCTGCCATGATACATCATGTGATTTTCAGGGTGGAAATGCCTTAAGTGCTTTTCAATGCCTTCAGAATGGAATAAAGGACCAAAGGAATGAGTGATGCTGTGGGAACCCACACGAGGCACTAGTGGAATGACTGTTAGCTCCAGTCTAAGGCAGTAAATGAAAAAACAGGAGTCATAGAATCATACAATCATTGAATCATTTAGTTTGGAAAAGACCCTTAAGATAACCAAGTTTAACTGCTAACCTTGCATTGCCAAGTCCACTACTAAACCATGTCCTAAGTGCCACACCTTCACATCTTTTAAATACCTCCAGTGATGGTGACCCAACCCCTCCCCTGGGCAGACTGTTCCAATGCTTAATAACCCTTTCAGTGAAGAAATTTTTCCTAATATCCAGTCTAAACTTCTACTGGTGCAATTTGAGGCCATTTCCTCTTGCCCTTTCACTTGTTACCTGGGAAAAGAGACCAATACCCACCTTGCTATAACCTCCTTTCAGGTAGTTATAGAGAACTATAAGGTCTCCCCTCAGCCTCCTTTTCTCCCCAGTTCTCTCATAAGGCTTGCTCTCTAGACCCTTTACCGGCTTTGTTGCCCTTCTTTGGACATGCTCCAGAATCTCAATGTCTTTCTTGTAGTGAGGGACCCAAAACTGAACACAGTATTCAAGCTGTGGCCTCACCAGCGCTGAGTACAGGGAAACAGTCACTTCCCTAGTCCTAGTCAATATGCTGGCTCATATTCAGACAGCTATCAACCAATGCCCCCAGGTCCTTTTCCACCAGACAGCTTTCCAGTCACCCTTCTCCAAGTAGCACTGCATGTAGTTGTTGTGACCCAAGTGTAGGACACAGCGCTTGGCCTCATTGAACCTCATACAGTTGGCCTCAGCCCATCAATTCAGCCTGTCCAGATTCTTCTGTAGAGCCTTTCTACCCTCAAGCAGGCCAGTGCTCCTGCCCAACTTGGGCATCTGAAAACTTTCTGAGGGTGCACTTGGTCCCCCCCATCCAGATCACTGATGAAGATATTAAACAGAACTGGCCCCAACACCCAGCCCTGGGGGAACACCACTTGTGACCGGCTGCCAGCCGGATTTAACTCCATTCACCACAATTCTTTGGGCCCAGCCCTCCAGCCAGTTTGTCCAGGAGAATGCTGTGGGAAATGGTGTCAAAGGCTTTTCTAAAGTCTAGGTAAACAACATCCACAGCCTTTACCTCATCCGCTAAGTGGGTCACCTTGTCATAGGAGGAGATCAGATCTGTCAAGCAGGACTTGCCTTTTGTAAACCTATGCTGACTGGGTCTGAACACCTGGTTGTCCTGTACATGCCGTGTGATGGCACTTAAGATGATCTGCTCTGTAACCTTCCCTGTGATCGAAGTCAGACTGACAGGTCTATAGTTCCTTGTATCCTCCTTCTGGCTCTTCTTGCAGATGGGCATCACATTTTCCAACCTTCACTCAAGTGGGACTTCCCCATCCCACCCCATAGACTTGTGTGTGTCTAAGTGGTGTATCCATTTCCCCTTGGATTATGGTGGCTTCATTCTGCTCCCTGTCCCTGCCTTTCAGCTCAGAGGGCTGGGTACCCAGAGAACAACTGGTCTTACTATTAAAGACTGAGGCAAAGAAGGCATTAAGTATCTCAGCCTTTTCCTCATCCTTTCTCACTGTGTTTCACCCCGCATCCAAAAAAAGATGGAGATTTTCCTTAGCCCTTTTTTTGTCACTAAATTATTTATAGAAACATGTTTTATTGTCTTTTACTGCAGTAGCTAGTTTAAGTTCTATTTGGGCTTTGGCCCTTTTAATTTTTTCCCTGCATAACCTCACAACCTCCTTGTAGTCCTCCTGAGTGGCCTGTCCCTTTTTCCAAAGGTCATAAACTTGTTTTTTTCCCTGAGTTCCAGCCAAAGCTCTCTGTTCAGTCAGGCCAGTCTTCTTCCCCGCTGGCTTGTCTTTCAGCATACAGGGACAGCCTGCTCCTGCGCCTTAAAGATTTCCTTCTTGAAGAATGTCCAGCCTTCCTGGACTCCTTTTCCCTTCAGAACTGCCTGTCAGTCAGACCTCTAAAGAGGCCAAAGTCTGCCCTCTGGAATTCCAAGGTAACAGTTCTGATGCACCCTCTCCTTACTACTCTAAGAATCAAAAATTCTATAATTTTGAGATCACTATGCCCAAGATAGCCTCCAACTGTCACGTTACCCACCGTTCCTTCTCTGTTCAAAAACAACAGGTCCATTTCCCTAGCTGGCTCCCTCACCAGCTGTGTCACGCACTTATCTTCCACACACTCAAAGAACCTCCTAGACTGTTTCCTCTCTGCTGTATTGTATTTCCAGCAGATATCTGGTAAGCTCAAGTCCCCCATGAGAACAAGGGCTAGTGATTGTCAGACTTCTCCCAGCTGCTTATAGAGTATTTCATCTGCCTCTTCATCCTTGTTGGGTGATCTAGAACAGACTCCCACCATGACATCTGCCTTGTTGGCCTTCCCCCTGATTCTTACCCATAAACACTCTACCTTATTGTCACTGTCATTAAGCTCTAGACAATCAAGCACTCTCTGACATGCAGGGTTGTCCCACCATAGAATCATAGAATCATAGAATCACATGGGGTTGGAAGGGGACCTCTGGAGGTCATCTAGTCCAACCCCCCCGCCGGAGCGGGTCTACCTAGAGCACATTGCACAGGAACTTGTCCAGGCGGGTTTGGAATGTCTCCAGAGAAGGAGACTCCACCACCTCTCTGGGCAGCCTGTTCCAGTGCTCTACCACTCTCACAGGAAGGAAGTTCCTCCTTATGTTTAAGTGGAACTTATGTTCAAGTTTGTGCCCGTTTCCTCTTGTCCTATCACTGGGCACCACTGAAAAAAGACCAGCCCTGTCCTCCTGACTCCCTCCCTTTAAGTATTTCTAAGCAGTGATCAGATCCCCCCCTCAGCCTTCTCTTCTCCAGACTAGAAAGACCGAAGTCCCTCAGCCTCTCCTCATAGGAGAGATTCTCCAGGCCCCTCATCATCTTTGTAGCCCTCTGCTGTACCCTCTCCAGCAGTTCCCTGTCCTTCTTGAAATGGGGAGCCCAGAACTGGACACAGTACTCCAGATGGGGTCTCACCAGGGCAGAGTAGAGGGACAGGATGACCTCCCTTGACCTGCCGGCCACACTCTTTCTGATGCCCCCCAGGATGCCATTGGCCTTCTTGGCCACAAGGGCACATTGCTGGCTCATGGTCATCCTGTTGTCCACAAGAACTCCCAGGTCTTTTTCCTCAGAGCTGCTCTCCAGCAGGTCAGTCCCCAACCTGTACTGGTGCAGGGGGTTATTTCTCCCCAGGTGCAGCACCCTACGCTTGCCCTTGTTAAATTTCATTAGGTTTCTCTCAGCCCAGCTCTCCAGCCTGTCCAGGTCTCACTGTATGGCAGCACAGCCTTCTAGGGTGTCAGCCACCCCTCCTTCCTTGCCTATCCCTTCTGAGGAGTTTATAGTCATCCACACGATGTCCTCCATCAGCCAAATTTCTCCACATTGCACGCTTGGTTGTGATTCCCTGAGTCTGCTAGCTATTGCTGCTAGTGTTTCAGCTTCTGTGGGAAACTGAGTTCTATTCATACTCTGTTATATGTCCTCCTTTAGGTTTAGCACGTTCCCAACTGATCTTCCACCCAGTGATCAAGCCACCACTTCATATGTTAAAATGCCTTACAAGTGAAAAGAAAAATTATCAGATGTCAACATCTAATTCTTCCTTCTTCACAGTCGAAAGACTCTGTCCTGGTTTGAGGTAAAACAGAACCAACTTTCTGTTCAGTAATTTTACTTTGCTGCAAGTGTACATTCCTGGCTCATATTCAACTTGTCAAGCACGACCCCTGAGTCCTTTTCTGCAAAGCTGCTTTCCATTTGGTCAGTCCACATCCTGAACTGGTGCATGGCGTCATTCCTCCTCAGGTGCAGGACTTTGCAATTCCCTTTGTTAAACTTCATCACGTTCTTGTAAGCCCACTTCTCCAGCCTGTTAAGGTCCCTCTGGAGGTTAGCACAACCATTTGGTGTATCAGCCACTCCTCCCAGTTTTGCAACATCTGCAGACTTGCTGAGAGTGTACTCTGCCCCATCATCCAGGCCATTAATTAAGATGTTGAACAGTACTGGACCTAATATCAACCCCCAGCTTACACCACTAATGACTGGCCTCCAGATGGGCTTTGTGCCACTGATCAAAGCACTTTGAGCTCAGTAGTCCACCAGTTTTTAATTCACTTCACTGTCAACTGCCCTAACCTGTTTGTTGAGGAAATTACACCACCTGCCAGGAATTATGCCAATGTCACCATCAACACGCTTTGTCCATGTTGAGGGAATTACGCTGCCTGCAGGAATTATGCCACCATCAACAGGATTTGGCCCCAGGCTCCTGCTTGAAGAAGACGAGGCACTAATATGCTGAGTAAATAAGTGGTCTATTTATCTGACATGAGGAGCAGCTCAAACTGGGTGCCTCCATAGAGGGACCACCGACAAAGAAATCTCTGGGCAATTATACTCTTGGGGACCCTAAAGTCCCCACCCCTCATGTGACCGTTCTAACCAGTAGTAAAATTCGTGTCTGGGGTCTCTTCCCATTCTTCACTGGGTCCCTTCACTGCCTCTAGGCGGGCTGTTTCTCCTCTTATCTTTAAGGTTGCTGCTTCAGATGATGATTGCAGCGGCCTTCCTTATCTTCCAGCTCAAACTGGCCCCGGGGCCTTCTTTTACTTAACTAGGTAAAAGTTCAGCATTTCTGGGTGAAAGTTCACAGCTTGCAGCCTGAGGCTTCAGCAAATTTAGCCACTAATGCTAAGTTATGCTAAACAAATTCTATTTGGATAGCATGCCAAATCGCACTACACTGTTTGTTCATGAAGATATTATGGGAGATAGTGTTGACATCTGGATGGATATCTTCACCTAGGAAAATTCCATGGTATTAAAAGGTCTGAAGGCCATTGCAACACCCAAAATGTCTCTTGCTCTCTCTCCGTGAAACATTATTTTTGTGGATTCGAATCTTTTGTAGTGCACTGCTTGGCTTAGTTGTGTCAAAATGTTCTATGACCTGTGGAATGTGGGTATTTGTGATGGAGTCATTCTGTGGATGCAGCTTTCACAGAATTTAGCTGCATGCAGTTCAGGGAGCAGATATATGCCATCCTTTTCTAGGAGCAGTACTCCTTTGATAACAATTTGGGATAATTTAGAAGGTGGTGTTGATATGCCATTGCTTATGCCTATGCCACTGCTTAGGTAATGGCATATACGGTAAGATGTGTAAATGTCTTACATTTAAAAAAAATGTTAAAATTCTACAAAATTGTTCCAACAAAATGCAACACAAATATTTGACTAAGAAATTTTAATCCTGGAACAAAGGTTTCACAAGCTCCCATACGATCAGACAGGTCACCATGTGCTAGTGTTCACCTGCAATCCATTCTCATCTCCTAAATACTTCTTAATATTTGCAATGAGGTGTTTATTTGCAATACCATACAGGAATTACAGAGAACAGCACATCCAATTCCACAAGCAAAAAAAAAGCAAAAGGGATAACTAACAAGCAGCCACTCCTGAAGCAACATCGGAATTACATATATTTCAGCATAAAGAACTTAGTGATTAGGTTCCTACCCTGGATTTTACTTCACTGTCTTTTGGGGAGAAAGATGGAAGGAGGATGGAAGGAGTCAGCCACAAATTTTAAGTTTATATGGAGCAGTTATTCAAAAGAAATATAAAATGGAACAGCTGTGTCTGTGTAGAATGCTCAGTACAAAGACTTTCATCCCAAAAGATCTCATGTTTGTTCTGCTAGGTTTTCTAAAATAATAAAACCTAAAAGTAAAGTATCATTTGCCATAAAAATAGTATGAGCAATACCTTTTATTTTTTCTAACTTGAAAGAGGAAAAATACGTTTCTTTTTCAAATCAATGTTTTTTAGATCCCTGACTTGCCCTCTTGTCTCCCTGCCCCAAATAGAATGCTGCCATACACTGAATTTAAAACCACTCTGCACAAAAGCACTCTCTAACTGTTATTATGCTCGTAAAAACCTGTGTGTCTGAAAAGATACATCAAAAAAGGTGGAGATTTAAAAAACAAACAAACAAACTCAAACAAAAATAACCAGAAAAATGAGGTGATCACACTCTCTGTGTCAACCAAATCTGACAGAGGAGTAAAAGCCTGCAATCTGTGGAAATAAATGGCTGGGAGGAGTGAGGGCAGCCTCTCAGGAACACACCAAAAGAACAGCTGTGAATTCCTGTGAGACCTTAGAGAATCAACGAGGTGTGGGGGGGGTGGACACAGCTCTAAAATAAGCTTCAAGATTTGCACTAGAGAACCCCACTTTGAAACCAAAGGTATAGGAAATCACATTTCCTTAGTTCTGTTCTTCATGAAGGAAGCTGATTTGGTTTGGTTTGGGTTTTTTTTCAGTGATATTAAAGTTGCAAAAAAGATGAAGATTTGTTTGAGGTCAGGCAAGGGAAAAGGCTCTACAAAAGGGGGTCCAGAGGAATCGTGAAGAGATGGAGCAACAGTGACAAATCAGCAAATCATGACAGCCTGTTGGCAGAGGGAGCGCCCCCTGCGTGGCTGACACAAAAATGGAAAAGATGTTTACGGAGGGAAAGAATATGAGTTTTTGAATTGTACAGATCTTTCTAGAAGAGAGCAGTTACAATGAGATTTGACAGAGAGCCTGTCATAAAGAGAAACTATTGCTATCTTCCCACTAAGCATAATTCTGTTTTATACAAAAGGAATTGTTCTGTGCAAGGAAAAATACAAAGTGTCCCACTGTTTGTACAACCCGGGAACAAAAAGTATAAGCAGTTTCTGTTTTCCATGTTCTTGGGTAACCTCAACACATCTGGCTGCATCTTAAAAGTTAAAGGATCTATCAGTGAAGTACTTTTCTCAGTTTAGCCATTCAGAAAATTAATGTATGTTCCTGATAGAGAAAAATGTGTTTTCTTCAGGCTCTTCATCTTTCCCCAAACTATTGTGTCCACATTTCTTTAGTTCCCAAACTCTGATAATAGTTCCAACAAAATTCCTTTGTCATAGAATCACAGAATTGTTTGTCTTGGAAGTGACCTTTGAAGATCATCTAGTCCAACCCCACTGCCATGGGCAAGGACATCTTTCACTAGATGAGGTTGCTCAAAGCCCCATGTTACAAGTAAAAAGCAGGTGCAGGTCCCTCAGGGATGAGCATGAAACTCAGCAAATGAAAGCTTTGGGTTTATTGAAAGTGTAGTATTACCACAGTGGCAGCCCCAGCTAGCAAACCAACACTAGTAAAAATGGTGACCTGATGCAGCGCAGCCCTTCTTGAGGGTGAAACTCAAGGGAAAGCACTACAGGGGTGGGTGATAAAACTTGTGCTGATTAACATATCTTAGAATCATAGAATCATTCAGGTTGGAAAAGACCCTTGGGATCATCAAGTCCAACCATCTACCCTACTCTACAAAGTTCTCCCCTACACCATATCCCCCAACACCACATCTAAACCACTCTTAAACACATTCAGGGATGGTGACTCAAACACCTCCCTGGGCAGCCTATTCCAGTCTCTGACCACTTTTCTGTGAAGAATTTTTTCCTGATGTCCAGTCTAAACCTAGCCTGTTGCAGCTTGAAGCCGTTCCCTCTTGTTCTATCGCTAATTACTTGTGAGAAGAGACCAGCACCAACCTCTCTACAATGTCCTTTCAAGTAGTTGTAGAGAGTGATGAGGTCTCCCCTCAGCCTCCTCTTCCTCAAACTAAACAGTCCCAGCTCCTTCAATCGCTCTTCATTAGATTCATTCTCCAGGCCCTTCACCGGCTTCGTTGCTCTTCCCAGCACTCGCTCCAGCACTTCAATATCCCTCTTGTATTGAAGTGCTCAAAACTGGACACAATACTCAAGGTGTGGCCTCCCCAGTGCCGAGTACAGTACAGGGGGACAATCATCTCCCTACTTCTGCTGGTCACACTATTTCTAATACAAGCCAGAATATGCAATGTCTTGTTTTGTTCATTAGTAAACTCTCTGGTGTAATACAGGTGCTGTTGTTGGAAGTCCAAGACCTGTAGCTGACCATCACGTTTGCACCCTTGCAAGGGCATGTGCAGATGGTGGGAAATAAACTATTCTTGGTTACCATGACAACAAGATAAGACACACTTGGGACTCTACATACTTGGATGGGGGAGGAGAATTATCTTAGGTTACCATGCCATAGTTTTCTCACGCCCCACACTCCATCCAACCTGACTTTGAACGCTTTCAATGATGAGGCACCCACAACTTCTCTGGCCAACCTCTTCCAGAGTCTCACTACTCTCATCATAAAAAAATATTATCCTTATGTCTAATCTAAATTGACCCTCTTTCAGTTTAAAACCATTGGCTCTTGTCGTGTCAGTACAGGCCTTGGTAAATTGTCCTTCCCCATCTTTCCTGTAGCCCCCTTTAAGTATTGAAATGCCAGAATAAGGTCTCCCTGGAGTCGTCTTCTTCTCCAGGATGAACAACTCCAGCTCTCTCAGGCTGTCCTCATAGGAGAGGTGTTCCAATCCTCTCATCATTTTTGTGGTCCTTCTCTGGACCTGCTCTAACAGGTCCTTATCTTTCTTGTGCTGGGGACCCAAGAGCTGGACAAAGTACTCCAGGTGGGGTCTCACCAGAGCTGAGCAGAGGGGCAGAATCACCTCCCTTGACCTGATGGCCATGTTTCTTTTGGTGCAGCCCAGGATATGATTGGCTTTCTGGGCTGCAAGCACACATTACTGGCTCATGTCCATCTTTTGATCCACCAGTACCCCCAAGTCCTTCTCTGCAGGGCTGCTCTCAATCCATTCATCCCTCAGTCTGTACTGATACTGGCAATTACCCTGACCCAAGTGCAGGACCTTTCACTTGGCCTTGTTGATCTTCATGAGGTTTGCATGGGCCCACTCCTCAAGCCCATCAAGGTCCCTCTGGATGGCATCTTTTCCCTCTAGTGAATCAGCTGCACCATTCAGCCTGGTGTCATCTGCAAACTTGCTAAGGATACATTCAATCCCACTGTTTATGTCGTTTATGAAGATATTAAATAGTATTGATCCCAGTACAGAACTTTGAAGGGCACCCCTCATTACTGGTTTCCACTAGGACATTGAGCTATTCACTCTAACTCTTTGGACGTGGTCATCCAGCCAATTCTTTATCCACCTCACAGTCCATCCATCACACCCAAATCTCTCCAACTTAGAGGTAAGAATGTTGTGGGGGACCGAATCAAAGGCCTTACAGAAATCCAAAGATCTTCCCTTGTCCACTGATGCAATCACTCTGCTGTAGAAGGCCATTAGGTTAGTCAGGCATAATTTGCCCTTGGTGAAGCCATGTTGGCTGTTGTTAATCACCTCCCTATTTCTGTATATTTCAACATATCTTCCAGGAGGATCTGCCCCATGATCTTGCCAGGCATGGAGGTGAGGCTGACTGTGCTGAACCTCATCTCCTTACTTTGTACCTGCATTAACTGAGATTCCCGGATGATGTCAGTTGGGTGTTAGCTTTGCCTGAGCTTCCTTAGCTTCCAAGATCAGCGGAAGCCAGTGTGGCCTGGCGCTGGTCCCTGTAGTGCCACATCAGTCACTAACTGGCCTGTGGTATTCCTAAATTAAATGCGGTTTGAGCTCCAAAGCTGAGTCGTTCTTTGCTTGAAGTTTTTTGCATCCTACAAATGGTCATTGCCACGGAGACCAGCTTCAGGGCAGGTAAGACTGCTCTGCGGAAGGGATCTGCAGCAAAAAAGGCCGACGAGAAGCTCTTCTGGGGGCTTTTTGAAGCTGGGACAAGCCCTCTGCCTGTAGTGGGGCTGACAGCTGGTGGGTGGTGCTGCTGAGGGCTCCTGGGTGGAGTCACCACCACCCCCGGTTGATGAAGCCACCAGGTGATAAGAAGCCTCAGGAAGGGTGAGGATCCAGTGCTGGTGTGTGTGCTGTGGCGGGTGCCTCAGGAGGCTGCAGTCTGTACGGCAGGGCGCTGGGCCTCTACCAACCTACAAGGTAAGTTCAACCCCTCTAATTGGCCATAGGACTAGGGGGCTCNCTGAACCCTGTGCCTCTACTAACATTCAAGGTAAGGTCAATCGCTCTTGGGGGCTCAGCTATGGTCTCTACGAGATCGAAGGCTGTGTTTAAGAAAGCTGTGGGCACCCAGACAGAGGCCCCACGCAAACATGCGGGTGGTCCAGGCCTCTCTGGCTGTGGAGAGTGCCGGAGCCTGGCACTGGCAATGGAGGGCAGAGGAGACAACACCTGTACCAGATGTGAACAGGCGAATGACCTGCTCAGCCTGGTGGCCCAGCTGAAGGATGAGGTGGAGAGGCTGAGGAGTATCAGGGAGTGCAAGAGAGAGATTGACTGGTGGGCCCACTCACTGAAAGTAAGGGAACAGGTTGAGGCACCACATAAACCAAGGGACCCCCTCCCCTCTTGTCACCAAGCAATAGGAGAAGATCTCAGAGAAGGGGGGGATGGAAGCAGGTCCCTGCTCAGGGAAGCAGCCGAGTCCCCTTCCGGACCTCCCCACCTTACCCAGTTACCCCTGCAGAAAAGGTATGGAGTCCTGCAGGAGGA